>LPNX010022471.1:663886-813030 GCA_001517045.1 Pseudotsuga menziesii
CCATAGATTTACCTTTCAATCTTCAATCTTGGCCTAGGCTAGACCGTTGGGATTTCATTCCATCCCCAAGGAGAGACAGGTTAGGTGTTAATTGGTTTAGAAATCCTCTTGTTATGAGTGATCAGGAAACTGGACACCATATGGAAGGGGAGGGAGAACATGAAGGATGAACTGAAACAAATTTTGGATTCCCCATTTTGGATCTTGCATGGGATGTCAGTATGAAAAATATCCCAGCATCTTCATTACCTACCTTCTACGGGAAAAGTACTGAATATCCGGATACTTTTCTATTTGAGTTTGACATCTTGTGCAGGAGTTATAATTATCTACAGGATGCACAAAAGTTTCAACCATAGTAATAAGGAAAGGTTATTCTTTTAGGATTTTGTTGTAAGTCAAGATAGGGTAGTTTATTTTGCTAACATTGTTTTATAAAACATAGGTAAAAGACATGTTTTAACCATCAACTACTTTAAGAAGGAGATCTAATGATTCCTTGAGGTATCCTTTTGATTTGTTAAGAGTTGGAAAGTAAAATATTAACTAGAACCGAATGCAACTGAAGATTTGAAGATGAATAATAAATTGAAGGTCTCTATTTGTGCTATGGTTGAAGAAATTGGAAGTTTTAGCTTTCAGTGGCTTAGGAGAGGTTCTTAATAGCTCATTATCCATCGAAAGGCTTTGTTTTGGCAGCTAACAATTTAACGCAGGATAAATGTTAACCACCGAAAGCAGGCTCCAGCGAGTAAATGGTGAAAGCACTTTTGGTGGCTTAGGCGAGACTTCAGACATCTCATTAGCCACCAAAAAGTGTTGCTTTCAATAGCTTAGCGAACAGTTCAAGAAAGGTGTTAACCACTGAATGTAAGCAAAAAGGAGTTGGGGAAAAAGTGGTTTCACTGGCTTAAGTGAAAGCTCTTACGGTTCATTAGCCATCGAAAGGACGGGCTTTCAGCGGTTAAAAGAAATATTCGGCGAGGCCACTATCCGTCGAAAGCTAAGTTTCATCACAACATTGGGAAAATAATTCCGGTGGCTTGGGAGAAAGGGATATCATTTCATTAGCCACCAAAATCCATCTTTTCGGTGGCTAGCAGACAAATTCCCAAAGGTTGTTATCCACCGAGAAGGTAAAAGAGAGAAACAGTCAGAAATCTATCAAATCACACCCCGTCAGCAAAAATAACGATCAATAAACGGCATGATAAACCACCAAAAGGGCAGGACACTGCATAACTATGTGAGGATTCAGAGGGATAATTTTAGGGGCGAATTTTATCCCAGTGGGCTATTTTTCCATGTTTTTCTCCCAAAAAAGATTCGGCATTTTTCATTTTTTGAAGCCCTGTTTCGCCCAATTTAGATGGGGTAAAATTTGTTCACCCTAAATATCACCAAATTATTATATAAATGATATAAAATCCTTGGAAATTAAAATATTTTTTGAAAAATATTGCCAATCATTTTATAGTTGGTGTTTTAGGAATTGGTAATATTCGCCAACATTTATACACTTTTAAATAAGTATGGTTCCCTAAAATCATCCGTGGTGAGGAAATGAGTAAGGAGGTCATTAATTGAAATTGATAAGGACTGATGTGATGAAACCCCCCTTCTCCCTCCAGCTATCCACTGAATTGCAAAAAATCCCAATGAGTATCTGGGGTTGATTTTAACATAATTGTATGGCAAGGGTCTCTAAAAGATCAAACAAAATCCATCACCCTCTAACCTAAGAATTCATCATGAAGTTGAAATCCCTTGTAATCATTTCCAAAGCCCTCATAATCAGTGCCAAATCTCTAGTACATTCCACCCTCGACCTCAGCATTTCTCTCCACCAGAAAACCATCTCTAATAAGCAACCTCCTAAAAAACTATCCTACAGAACTTGAATTTAGTTGTTGCAGGTACCCACAAGTGGAATTCAGCAAGATGAAGAAGGGAGGACATGCTCTCAAGAAGGATTCGAGAGACATCAGCTACCTAGAGGCACATCTAGAGGTCTGTCAATTTTTTAAGGATGCTGGCTGCTATAGGTTTTGTGAGAAGATACAAGGTTCACACCAGTAGGTGGCCGAGGTATTTACCCTCTCCTTCGATGGCTCCAAGGCAATCATAGGTAAATAAGAATTCCTGATAGATGAAACCCTAATTACTAGAGTAACTGAACTCCCTAGCACAGGAGAGAAGTGGTTCAAGACCACCTTACCAAAGGATGTAAATTTGAGGTCTTACCTAAAGCTTGAGCATAGGGAGGTGGTGTGGAAGAAAAGTGTACCATGTTCTTGCCTAGAAGAGAGGTGGAATCAACTGATGAAGGCCATTGTGGTCCACATAACATGTGAATGGAGATATAAAAGAGCTATGATTTACCATTTTAAATTGATAAACCACTTCACAGGGAGAAGGCCACTAAATTTGCCTTTTTACTTGCATAGGAGTTTCACAAATATGGCACACCAGGTGAAGGCCTAGCCAACCAATATTGCTGGTAGACTGTCTCAGTATGGCCTTGTCCAACTGTTGCTCCAAGAATTATTGAAAAGGAGGAATATGGCATGGCCTTATTTCCTATTTTGGAATGGCTTTGAAACAGGACTTCAACCAGAAGAAAAGGGCAAGTCTCCTGCCAAAAAATCTAGCACACCAAGAAGTGTGAAAATAAAGAGAAGGCCTATATCCTTAGCAGTGGCAGAACAATATCCTTCCTCTTCCAAAGCCAAGAAGATCAAAAGAAACTTGGATTTCAGTGAGAAGGGATAGGAAGTCACAACACACAATGAGAACATTTTGAACATGCCCTACTCAGATTCAGAAGAGGAACAAGAGGAAAGTGTAGACCTAGATTTGCAGCTTGTAGAAGATATCAAAGAAATACCATCACCTACACCTAAAGAGAAAGATGAACCAGTAGAGAAGGATTCCTATAGCAAGCCCGAGACTCAAAATATAAATCAGTTGTTGAGGAAAGTATATGAGATGGAGGTTTTGGTCAGATAGGTAAAGAGGAATAATGCTACATTGACCAGTAGGGATAAGGTGCTACATAAATCTTACCTAGAGCAGAGAGAAAGGTATGTTTTCCTAAAGAGACTAAATAAAAGGTACCTAAAAGACAACACAAGATTGTATAGGATGATTAGTCTTGAGAAACTACAGGTCAAGGAGGACAAGATAAACCCTAGCATCCACATCACATTGGAAACCCTAGCTGAAGCTGCAGTTAGCCCTCAGCCTCCAGAAGCAAGTGAGGCTACTGTTAACCCTCCTAGCATAGAGCTTGCTGAAGAAGAAATATAAGCAGATAGACTAGAAAGAACAATTTTGGAGGCAGCCTAAGAATTTTTGAACAATAGGGCTTTTGGTGGCTTAGGAAAACGCTGAAGCAATTCATTAGCCATTGAAAATACCACTTTTGGTAGCTAACTATTTTGATATTTTGGCCTCTTAACCACCGAAAGCAGACAGAGGCATAAGATCGATTTTTGACATGGAGGACCATTTTTTGGCAAACATGGATGGATCAAGGATGAAGTATAAATATGAAGGACACTGAAGAAAACATCAGGGAAGGTATGGTTCAATTTTTCTCTCACATAAGAGTAGAAAAGGTCACCAACACTCAACTGTTGTTATAGTGGATTTCACCACCCTAGGTGAATCACACTTTGTATGGCCTTCCCCTGTCCCGCTGCAGACTCTTTAGACCCCATGGACCACATTTTATCCTTTGATGTTACCTTGATCATCCCTAAAACTATATGAAAAATGATATACGATGCTTTTTACCCGATAACCGTGTACATACGCGAATCTGTCCCCGATAACCGCATACATCGGGATGTGTGCATAGTCCAAATTCTTTTGGAGTTTTCCTTGACTTGGATCTGACTCATTCAACTCCTGGCCTTCCATATGCCTTGAGATCACTCGGATTTGACCTTTCATTATCCCTTGTGAAGCTATATAAGGAACCCCTTGGTACATTGAAGGCATATAGAGAGATTGAAGCAAAGAAACTATAGTCCATTGTTGCCAGAATTTATACTTGAGTCTGCATCCCTTTGTCCCTTGGAGCACTATTGTGCTCTTCCCAAGCTTACCTTCTTGCTGCTATAGAAGTGGCATGATATGAGTGGTAGAGCTTCACCTTACATGGGTACCCTAGTTAGCTCCTTATTTTCATTTGGTGCCCATGCCGACGTTTTCTCCTTTAGGGTGTGGGAGTCCATTGTATAGTACCGCCATGACATTTCACAAGAGCCTCATACTCCTCTTGATCTTATGCTGGCCTGTTTCCCTATGGAATCACCCTATGTCAAGTTGTGAATGCATTATAATGAGCTTTTCCTGCCTTATTGAGCTTTACGCCAGCTCTCCTCACATTGCATTTCAGCCATATAGCCCGAGCTTGTCTCATGTCTAGCCATGCAGAGCCATTTTTATATCCTTCGCAGCTTGATTTCCCTTTTTACCGAGAGGGAATTTTCCCTCGAGTATCGATATCCTACACATGTATCCTTGCATTGAGCATAGTTATGTTCCACTGCTTGGAACTAGTTTGTTTGCCCTGATGACACTCGTCTCCTCCTAGTTTGTAACTATAAAGCTAGTTTATTATTTTTTCAAGCTTTTCAAATAACTGAAAAAGTCCAAAAAAATCAAAAAACCAAAAAGTTGGACAAGGAAAGATGTTATCTTTGGCAGCTGTCAAGTCATGTCGCCTTCAAACAGAGCAGTGTATATCACATCCATTGGTTGGGTTATAGTTTGAATTTAGGATCTGTACTCGTTTATCTGAGTTTATCTCTACCGACTGGTTAAGCTTCCATTCCCTATGGAGCCTCTGTTGATGCCTCCTGTGTCACAGAGATGTCCCAATTTGTATATGGATTCTATGCTTCCTTCATTCAGTCACCATACACCGTTATGCTCTTGTTCGAAGGAATTTGAAACCTGTGTCAGCCATTCCTTAGTTATCTTGACTTTGCATGTCAGACATTCTCGGTACATTTATTGGTTCGTGCACCTTATGATCGAGTCCTTCCACATTAGACAGATTTACTGAGTACCTTGTGTTGGATGATGGGGGATGCCTTAATGCCCTCCTTCCAGCAGATTTCATCCCATCGACTTCAGATCATCTATTCTGGGATTGGAATCTAGAGTCCTTTTGAGTGCCTTGAGACTTGCAGTCATCAGTGGTAGGTTCTCTCGCCATCTACAGTTTCTTGGGAATACATCAATGTCCCCTGATGGATGGATCCTCTCAAGTGTTCGACCTCAACACATCTATTCACAATTGTTAGTTTGCACTCTAGTACCTTGATTCCCATTTTCATTATCGGTGGGTAATCTCGCGTCTGTTAATGGTATACATCAATGACTGGTAATCAGACGATGGACTACTATGTTCGACCTCAACACCTCTATTCGCATAGTAGGACATGTACTCGTAGCAGTTTGTGTAGAAGACTTTCCAGACTAGTGGCATCTCATATATGCTACCTCCTTGATCGTGCCAGTGTTCATGAGATTTCAGCTCTCGTGACTTGATACCAGTATATGTCAGACATTTCCAGCCATTTTGGAGATCATGGTCCTATGTATATCTTCATCATGGGGATTTTGATCTATTTATATTATACATGGCGATGACCACATATGTGATATCATGTATTATGCCTATTCATGGCCATTGTAGTCTTATGTATCCGGGACTGCTATATGGTCTTGCAGTTATATGCAGAGTTGTATTATGGTACTATGTTGATTAGGTGGCTGGTCTTCCATTTGGGTACCTTCATCACTCCACTTCTGGGATGGACTTATAATGTATTTCGGCCATCGTATGACCCCTATGACCTCACACATTAGGGGGCATATGTTATAGCGGATTTCACCACCCTAGGTGAATCACACTTTGTATGGCCTTCCCCTGTCCCGTTGCAGACTCTTTAGACCCCATGGACCACATTTTATCCTTTGATGTTACCTTGATCATCCCTAAAACTATATGAAAAATGATATACGCGGATTTTTACCCGATAACTGCGTACATACGCGGATCTGTCCCCGATAACCGCGTACATCGGGATGTGTTCATAGTCCAAATCCTTTTGGAGTTTTCCTTGACTTGGATCCGACTCATTCAACTCCTGGCCTTCCATATGCCTTGAGATCACTCGGATTCGACCCTTCATTATCCATTGTGAAGCTATATAAGGAACCCCTTGGTACATTGAAGGCATATAGAGAGATTGAAGCAAAGAAACTATAGTCCATTGTTGCCAGAATTTATACTTGAGTCTGCATCCCTTTGTCCCTTGGAGCACTGTTGTGTTCTTCCCAAGCTTGCCTTTTTCTAGTAAGATTGCTATCGAGAGATGGAGGATTGAGGTGGTGGAGGCCCAAGTGGGGGATTCAGTTTCGCCGGTTCACAGATGTGCCATCAGATGTTGTATCTATCTTGTAATCTCTGATTTATATTATTAAGAACTATATTTTCCTGTCCAATGATGTGTATTTGATTAATGTTGTATCCATTGGAATATGTCAAATGATTTTACATTATGGATGATATATATATGCTAGAATAGATCTAACACCATGATATATAGTATGCTTGTATTGTTTACTTGTTGTTGAGGAAGTATTATAGCAATTCAAGCTGAAGATTGGTAAGCTCAATGGGGATCTACTTCAACCGTCCGGAATAAGGTACGAGGTCTGATCCTTTAGTGTTAGACATTTTATTTCTATTGCATATTGGGAAAGATTGATTTCTGGAGTCAAGTCTGTCTGTTGTGGTACCCCAAGCCATAGGAATTTCTCTCTGTAACAACTGTCAAAGTGAAATGGTGACTTAACCAACAAAAGACTAGTGGCAATGATTGCCACGAGTTACTTTAGTTATCAGAAGGTTCAAACAGTGAACAAATTCTACAGATAGTTAGACTAGTAGTTAATTAGGGTTTTTAACGTAATTATGCAAAAAAACAATTATTTTGTCTATTTTTATTAAATCAGATCCAAGTTTTCAAGATCTGAGTATTTTTTTAAAGGCTATAAATCCTAAGACTTATTTTATTGAAAGGGTTTGACTTCAGGGACTTGTAAATCAATACTATTGTCAAGCTTCTCATATTTCTCATGACCTAATATAATCTCTTTTGTTATCATATGTTCAGCTTCCATTTTCTGTCTTATATGTGCTTATGCTTGAATGTGTTATTCAGGTTTTATTTAGATCAATTGATGTCCTATAGCTGTCACCCTATTAGAATAATGATGTGATTTGAATTATATGTGATTTCCTTGTCATGATTAGCCATATATATATATATGTTTAATGTATGAATCTGCCAGCATGATAAGTTCTCCATCCCTGCACCATATTGTCAACCTCTAAACAATGGTAATTAGAAGCCTTATCTTTGATTGAGTTTTATGCATGTCTTGAGAGTGTGAGGTTTATAGGTCACCTGGCTTGATCCACTTAGAAAACCCTAAATATATTTAAGTTACCAGGCATCCTCAAGCTGCAACCTAGAGGAGTTTCCTAGAGTGATAACAATTTGGCACCATTGCCAGTGAGAAGAGACTGAAGCTCAGCTTCCCTGGGAGACGACATATATCCATGCTTTGATGATAGACAAAGCTTGGAGACTATTCTAGTTGTAATCATCTATCTGGTGACTCCATTGAAATAAGGTGGCTTCAATAAGACCAAGTACTAGAGAAAACCTTGAAGGGCCACTAGAAACACCGGTTTCAGATCCATAAGAGATTCTGAGCAGATCTAGGGCTTCACTAAGGTAGACCAGCAGTGCTGCAAAGGAAGATACATTAGGTATTTCAATAAATAGTTTTTCTATTATCTCTTATGCTGAAACACTTAATTCTCAGGAATTTATGAATACATAAGAAAATTTTATGGTTTGGGCATCTCCACGCACTGCTATTTGTGAAGATCAAATCCCTGGTGACTTCACTGGGATAATTTTACCACCACCACCTTCTCAGTTACTACCTCCATAAGTACTACCTTCCTCCACCCTTTCCATACCCATTTCCAATATGGCTGCCCCTCAATTGACCAAAATGGAAAGGATCCTGGTAGTTAGGTATGCCCCCCTAAATTTTCCTAACCCTCTATCGGCCATTCCCACTGGAGACTACCTCAAGTACATGCCTAAGTTCATAGGAGAGGGATATTTCATAGCTGAAGAACATCTAGAGGCAGTTTACAGTTATGCTGAGAACATTAATATATAATAAGAAGATGTTTGAACTAGGTTTTTTGTACAAATCCTAGATGGTAAGGCTAGGAAATGGTTCAAAGAAGTGTAGGTTGGATTAGTAGCAGGAATTGAAGCCCTAGATGACATCTTTTTGAAACATTGGGGATAGAGGAGAGACCACCTCTATTATATCATAGAGTTAAACAACTTGAAAAGAGAGAATGAGGAGTCTATCTCCAACTTCACGAAGAGGTTCAACAATATGTACAGCAAGATCCCCACTGAAATCAAACCCACTGATACCTCAGCTAGGATAACTTATGAAAATGCATTTGAATCAGATTTTTACTTGCTTCTTAGAGAAAGGAGGTCTGCCTCCTTATCACTTATGCAAGATGCTTTCCTATAGGTAGAATCTAACATTGTGGCATCCTAGAAAGTCAAAGGAAATATAGACAGGAAGAAGCAACCAGTAGACCCTATTGGGGCTTCTTCATCAAAAAACAAGATTGAAAAAATGACCAAATTGTTAGATTAGCTCACTGCTGAAATGTCTAAGCTAAAGGACCGAGGACAGATACTTGTGAGGGGTAAAGATCCAAGTGATTTTGTTCCTCGAAACCCTAATTTTTCCCTTGTAGAAGGGGAAACCCCTCATTTTAGATCCTCAAAAGGGAAAGGAATCAAGGAGAAGATCATAGAATTAGATCTCCTTTTCAGAATGTTGTACTATAAGAAGAGACATAATTCATTGAGGAATAAGGAGAGGCTAAAGAACGCATCCACTATATGGAAGATGAAGTTCTCTATTCTTTACTGACACAGGCAGAATATGAGGAAGCCTTAATTTATGAGTAGATTAGTGAAGAAGCAATATATTAGGATGATGGTCAAGAGAGGTATAATCTGAGGTCCAGGATGTTTTCTCCTCTTGAGAAGAATGTTGTTCTTGTCAAATAGCTTGCTGCACCAGCTAAAAAGGCTACTGTTTTACCAAAGAAAATGGCTATCATTTCCAAACCATTGCAAAAACCAGCACCTTCATCTATCAATGACCATGTCCAACTCAAAACTCCAGTACATGAGGTAAGGTTTCCTGATAGATTCATTATTCTTTCAACCTTGAGTCAGAGATTCAGAAATTAAAGATCCCTTTCCAATTAATTGAGCTAATGAAAAATGATGCATTCAAATCTTCCATACCAAATTCTCTTCAGCCAAAGGTACATATTGATACTGAATTTGTAAATATGCAAGATGACAAACCTATTGTAACCCTAGGCCCTATGATTGAAGACCTAAAGGATTCATACTCACCTTTCTACATATCCCTAAATATCCATGATAAAGTCCTTCATAACTGTCTGCTAGACTCAAGAGCTTCCAGTAATCTAATGCCGAAAGCAGTGATGGATGAGCTTGGTCTCAGCATTACAAAGCCCTACCATGATTTTTTCTCCTTTGACTCTAGAAAGGTCAAGTTATTGGGCCTCATCAAAGACCATGTTGTAAACCTATCTCAGCTATGTTCAAAAAGCATCATGAGGGACATTATAGTGATTGATATCCCTCCCAAATTTGGTCTCTTACTATCTCGATCATGGAGTAAAAGGATAGGGGTAACCCTTCAATTGGACCTTACATATGCCACAATCCCCATGTTTGGAGGGGATACCAAGAGGCTTTATAGAGAAAATCAGCTTGCTTACATCATAAGCAATAAAAGGAATTCAGTGAACCACCCCATCTATGCAGTAGACACTCATTTTGGATCATGCAATCTGCAAATAGATGATTCTCAGCAAACACTAGTATAGCTTACCAAGCCCACCTATCAACAGCCTTAAGAAGTGACCATAGCAGTCTGGAGCATGTATTTTGATGGGGCTAGCACTTAAAGCTCAGCAGGTGCAGGTGTATTATTGATCTCTCCACCCAAAGAGAATATTCATCTGTCTTATAAGCTTGAATTTAAAACCACTAAAAATATAACAGAATATGAAGCCTTGCTGCTAGGAGTTAAAGCTGCCAAGGAGATGGGGATCATGTGCACGAGAATATTTGGATATGCAGACCTTATTATACAGCAGGTTAACAACACTTTTCAAGCAAAAAATGTTAGACTAAAGGCCTACAGGGATGAGGTATGGAAACTCAGAGACTCCTTTATGTTTTTTGAACTATCATATATACCTAGGGTTTTGAATCACCTGGCTCTTTCCCTGACTGTCTCTCCAAGTTTGTTTATTCCTCCTTTACCTCCTAAGCTCAGCTATGATGTTTAGGTCAAGCACAAACCTTCCCTACCTGATAATGTAAAATTTTGGAAGGTGTTTGAGAATGATGATGAGCTTAGTAAATTCCTTCTGCTAGTAGATGAATTCTATGATATACATATAGATCAGGAAAACCTAAACATGGAGGAATCCCAATAGCTCAAGCTAAAAGATAAATTAGCTTATCAAAATATTATCCAGTTACCTGTCAATTATATACCTCGAGGTCTAGCACCTCTAGAAGATATTTTTTATCATAATGACATCCCTTTCAAGCCTGCCAAAAAGGAGCAATACCCTGCTGTCCAAGAGCAAAACATAGGTAGCCAAAGCCATCAAAAAGTTAAAAATTTGTCTGCTGAGTTGACTGCTGATCAAAGGTCCAAATTTTGCATTCTAATAAAATAATTTGCTGATATATTTTCCTGAAAGTACAGTGACCTGAAAACCTATGACACCAATATCATCTAGCACATGATTCCTTTGGAGAAGGACACCATCCCTTTCAAGCAGAAGCTGAGATCCATCAGTCCTCTCCTACTACCTATAATTGAAAAATAAATCCATTTTAGCTCCTCAAAGCCAAAATCATAATCCCCCTCAGGTATTCCAAGTTGATTGCAAACCTAGTGGTGGTAAGGAAGAAGAATGGGGAAATCAGGTTGTGTGTGGATTTTAGAAACCTGAAAAAATGTTCTAAAAAAAACAACTGTTCATTGCCCAAGATGGAATACCTGTTGCAAAGAGTCTCAGGGGCTAGTGACATGTCATTCTTGGATGGCTTCTATGGATACAACCAAGTTGTTGTGCACCGTAATGACCAAGAGAAGGATTCTTTTACCACCCCCTGGGGCACTTTCATGTATGCCAAAATTCCATTTGGGCTGATGCCTGATGGGGCTTTTTTTCAGAGAGCCATGGACCTAGCTTTTGTAGGGTTGAAAGATAAATTTGTTCTTATATACTTGGATGACCTAACTGTTTACTCTCAGACCCATCATGACCATTTGCAGAATTTGAGGAGGGTATTTATAAAGTGCAAAAGGTTTGGAATATCACTCAAGCCTAAGAAGTCCCATTTTGCACTCAGTGAGAGGAAACTCCTAGGTCACATAGTCTCAGCTGAAGGTGTAAAGATTGATATGGTAAGAGTGGAAGCAATCCAGAAGTTGTCCATACCTAGTTCAAAAAGGGATATTGAGTCCTTTTTGGGTAAAATAAACTTTTTCAAGAGGTTCATCCCTAATTTCTCTGAGCTGGTAAAGCACATAACAGCCATCCTGAAACATGATGCAGAAATAAAATTGATTGACCAGGAAAGAAGCTCTTTCGAAGACATCAAGAAGGTTATCATGGAGGCCCCAACCCTGATTAGTCTAGACTATACCAAGAGTTTTTATATTTTCTCCTTTGCATCATATGACATAGTGGCAGCTATGTTGTTACAAAAAGATGATGAGGGTCTCGATCATCCAATTGCATTCTTCATCAAAACCTTGAGAGATGAAAATTTGAAGTATGATCCAATTGAGAAACAGGCTTATGATCTCATCAAGTCATTAAAGACCTTCAGGATTTACATTCTCCATGCAAAAGTTCTTACATATGTCCCTTCAGCTTCCGTGAAGGATGTTTTGACTGAGCTTAACATTGATGGAAAGAGAGCTAAGTGGATTTCCAAGCTCATTGAGTTTGATATAGAGGTGAATCCCACTAAGCTAGTAAAAGGACTAGGTCTCAACAAACTCATGTCTAAATAAAAATGTGAACTAATGGTGACAAACTTCACTTGTGTCAATTGAGAAAAGTTGCAAATTGTAGTAGTAGCAGAGGGAGTTAAAGATCAAAATGACATTCAACCAATGGCTGAAAACCTATCTTCATGTGAGTGGTACTCAAGAATTATTCATTTTTTGCAGAAATTAGAAGTTCCTCCTAGTCTCACTCATAATCAATCACGAGCTCTTAAAGTAAAATATGTTAAATTCTGCATAGTTGATAAACTATTGTACTGGAAATATCTATCTGGGATTTTGTTGAGATGTTTAGATAAAGAAGAATCAAATCAGGTCATGCATCACTTTCATTCCAGCACATGTGGGGTCCGTCATTATTGGAAGACCACAGCCCACAAGATATTGAGGGTAGGGTACTATTGGCAAGTCATTTCTGCTAATGTGTGTACCTTTGTAAGGGCTTGTGACCAGTGCCAAAGATTTATAGGGAAGCATAAACTCAAATCCTTTCCCCTTAGGCCTATGGTAGTGAATGGACCTTTCCAACAATCCAGTTTGTATTTCATAGAAATAAATCCATCTTCCAATGGGAAGCATAAATGGATCCTAGTGGATAGAGGCAGTACCCACCAGGAATTCCACTCATCAGGTCATCATGAAGTTTTTATATGAGAATATCTTTAGTAGGTTTGGCTGCCCAATAAAGTTAGTGACTGATAATTCACCAGATTTAAAATTCTGGGCATTGGTGAAAATGTGTGAGTCAATGGGCATTCAGCTGCTACATTCCACATCCTATTATCCTCAAGGAAGTGGCCTAGCTGAGTCATCAAACAAAATCCTAGTCAAGATCATCAGAAAACTATTAGATACAAATCAAAAAAGTTGGAATTCTAAGCTAAAGTTTGATTTCTGGGCTGATATGGTAACAGACAAAAGATCTATAGGTATTTCTCCATTCAAATTAGTTTATGGTACTAAAGCCATTTTTCCCATTCAGCTCATTCTGCCAGTGGGAAAATTCTTTCAGGAAGAGGAATATGAACCAAATGATATGGTGAGGAGGATGATGGATTTGGTGGAATTGCAGCAAGTCAGGGAAGAAGTGATAGGAAAATCAGAAGCCCATCAACAGAGGATAAAGGTCATGTTTGACAAAAGAGCAAAGGTAGACAACTTTTAGGTTGGATATTGGGTCCTCAAGTGGGATGGTGTCAGGTAGGACAAGGAAAAACATGGAAAGTTTGACTCTTTATGGATTGGCCCTTTTGTGATAGCTCAGGTACAAAAGAATAACACCTCCAAATTGCAGAATCTGGAAGGGGAAGAGGTGTTTGATGGCCTAGTGAATGGGCATTTTCTGAAACTTTACTTTATTTGATGCGATGAGGCCTTGTTATTGTAAATTAGTAGTTAGTAGGTTGTTTTTGCTTACAAAATAAACTCCATACTGAATGGAACAATAAATGATAGTGTTAGGTTCTGAGTTGTTTTCAAGGAAAGGCATTTTGGTATGGGGCTCTTGGGAATTCACAGGGAGGTTCCCATCCCCAAGTAGGAGCCAGATGTTATCTCCGAAAATAAATTTATTTTCGTACTATGAAGAATTCGAGTCATGTCATGAAATATTTGAAGATGACTAATAAATTGAAGGTCTCTGTTTGTGCTATGGTTGAAGAAATTGGAAGTTTTAGCTTTCAATGGCTTAGGTGGGGTTCTTAATAGCTCATTAGCCACCAAAAGGATTTGTTTCGACAACTAACAGTTTAACACAGGATAAAGGGTAACCATCAAAAGTGGGCTCGAGCAATTAAATGGTGAAATCACTTTCGGTGGCTTAGGCGAGACTTCAGACATCTCATTAGCCACCGAAAAGTGTTGCTTTCGACAACTTAGTGAACAGTTCAAGAAGGGAGTTAACCACCGAAAGCAGGCAAAAAGGCGATGGGGAAAAAGTGGTTTCGATGGCTTAGGAGAAACCTATTATGTTTCATTAGCCACTAAAAGGACGAGATTTTGGTGGTTAAAAAGAATATTCATTGGGACCACTATCCGCCGAAAGTTGAGTTTCATCGCGACATTGGGAAAACGGTTTCAGTGGCTTGGGAGAAAGGGATATCATTTCATTAGCCACTGAAAGCCATATTTTCAGCATCTAGCAGACAAATTCCCGAAGGCTATTAACTGCCAAAAGGGTAAAAGAGAGAAACGGTTAGAAATGTATCAAATCACACCCTGTCAGCAAAAATAACAATTAGTAAAGGGAGTGATAAACCACCTAAAGGATAGGAGGATGCATAACCGCATAAGGAAATGAGTAAGGAGGTCGTTATTTGAAACTAAAAAGGAATGATGTGATGAAACCCTCCTTCTCCCTCCATCTGTCCACTGAAATGCAGAAAATCCCAATGAGTATCTAGGGTTGATTTTAACATAATTGTTGGGTAGGGGTCTTGAAAATATCAAACAAGATCCATCACCCTCTAACCTAAGCATCCATCATGAAGTTGAAAGCCCTCATAATCAATGTCAAAATCCATCACATTCCACTCTCGACCTCAGCATTTCTCTCCACCAGAATTCCATCTCTGATAAGGATCCTATGAAAACACTATCCTACAGAACTTGAATTTAGTTGTTGCAGGTACCCAGGAGTGGCATTCAACAAGATGAAGAAGGGAGGACCTACTCTCAGGCAGTAGTTGGGAGACATCAGCTACCCATAGGCACATCTAGAGGTCTGTTAATTTTTTAAGGATGTTGGCTGCTATACGTTTTGTGAGAAGACTCAAGGTTCACACCACCAGGTGGCTAAGGCATTTTCCCTCTCCTTTGATGGCTCCAAGGCAGTCATAGGTAAACAAGAATTCCTAATAGATGAAACCCTAATTACTGAAGTGACTGAACTCCCTAGCATAGGAGAGAAGTGGTTCGAGACCACCATACCAAAGGATGTAGAGTTCAAGTCTTACCTAAAGCCTGAGCATAAGGAGGTGGTGTGGAAGAAAAGTGTACCATCTTCTTGGCTAGAAGAGAGGTAGCAGCAACTGTTGAAGGCCATTGTGGTCTACATAACATGTGAAGGGAGATATAACAGAGCTATGATTTACCATTTTAAATTGATGAACCACTTCACAGGGAGAAGCCCACTGATTTTGCGTTTTTACTTGCATAGGAGTTTGGCAAAGATGGAACACCAGGTGAAGGCCCAGGAAACCAAGATTGCTGGAAGACTGTCTCATCATGGCCTTATCTAAATATTGATCCAAGAATTCCTGAAAAAAAGGAATATGGCGTGGCCTTATTTCCTAGTTTGGAATGGTTTTGAAATAGGTCTTCAGCCAGAAGAAAAGGGGAAGTCTCCTACCAAAAATTCCAGTACACCAAGAAGTGGGAAAAGAAAGAGAAGGGCTATATCCCCAGTAGTAGCAGAATAGCCTCCTTCTGATTCCAAATTCAAGAAGGTCAAAAGAAACTTGGATTTTAGTGAGAAGGGCCACGAGGTCACAACACATAGTGAGAACATTGTTGAACCTGCCCTGCTCAGATTCAGAAGAGGAAGAAGAGGAAGGTGCAGACCTAGCTTTGCAAGTTGCAGAAGAGATTGAAGAACTACCATCACCTACACCTAAATAGCAAGATGAACCAACAGAGAAGGATTCCTCTAGCAAGACCAAGACTCAAAAGATAAATTAGTTGTTGAGGAAAGTATATGAGATGGAAGTTTTGGTGAGAGATGTAAAGAGGAATAATGATACATTGACAAGTAGGAACAAGTTGCTGCATAAATATTACCTAAAACAGAAAGAAAGGTATATTTTCCTAAAGAGACTAAATAAAAGGTACCTAAAAGACAACACAATATTCTATAGAAGCAAGTTATTCTTCAGTTAGATTTCAACCTTGAGAAGCAAGCCAAGATTCTATTAACCCTCCTAGCATAGAGCCTGTTGAAGAAGAAAGCTAACCAGATAGATTGTAAAGAACAATTTTGGAGGAAGCCTAATAATTTTTGAAGATCAGGGCTTACGGTGGCTTAGGAGGACGCTTAGGCAGTTCATTAGGCACCAAAAGCGCCACTTTCGGCAGCTAAACATCCGATATTTCAGCCTCTTAACCACTGAAATCAAACAGAGGCATAAGATCAATTTTTGACACACAAGACTAGTTTTGGGTGAACATGGATGGATCAAGGAAAAAGTATAAAGATGAAGGATGCTGAAGAAAACATCACAAAAGGTATGCTTCAGTTTTTTTGTAAAATAACAGTAGAAGAGGTCACGGACACTCAACTGTCAAAGTGAAACATTGACTTAACCAGCAAAAAACTAGTGGTAGTGATTGCAAGTACTTACTTTAGTTATCAGAAGGTTCAAACAATGAACAAATTCTATAGATAGTTATACTAAGAGTTAATTAGTGTTTTTCAACTAATTATGCAAAAAACAATTATTGTTTCTATTTTTCTTCTTAAATCAGATCGAAGTTTTCAGGATCTGAGTATTTTTGTAAAGGCTATAAATCCTAAGACTTATTTTATTGAAAGGGTTCGACTTCAGGTACGTGTAGACCAATTCTATTGTCAAGCTTCTCATATTGGTCATGACCTAATATAATCTCTTTTGTTATCATATGTTCAACTTCCATTTTCTGTCTTGTCTATGCTTATGGTTGAATGTGTTATTTAGGTTTTATTCAGATTAATTGATGTCCTATAGCTGTCACCCTATTGGCATATTGATGTGATTTGAATTATAAGTGATTTCCTTGTCATGATTAGCCATTTATATATGAATCTGCGAGCATGATAAGTTCTCCATCCCTGCACCATATTGTCAACCTTTAAAGAGTGATAATTAGAAGCCTTATCCCTGATTGAGTTTCATGCATGTCTAGAGAGTGTGAGGTTTATAGGTCACCTGACTTGATCTACTTAGAAAACCATAAAATATTTAAGTTACCACGCATCATCAAGCTGCAACCTAGAGGAGTTTCCTGGAGTGATAAGAGGAGCTATATCCACTCTTGTCCCTCATGAGCATATTTTATGAAACACAATTATTTTTATTAAAAAATGTTTTATTATTGAGTTTTATGTCTAAAATAACAAAGATAAAATAATAAATAAAATACTTTCAAACATAATTACTAATTAAATATGTTATAATTTATAATATATAAAATATAATGAATCTGAGGCTGAAGTTTTTACACATTGTTCAGAACAAACTTTGCTTTGGCCTGTAAACATTTTGGCTTCTGATCCTTCTGCAATATCGAGATAGAGCGAATGTACCAAAACTACTAGATTTAGTATTTTAGGGTTTTTGCTCCATGGTCAAAGTAGGCTTTGTCTTTCCTAGAGTTTTACCCAACCAAAAATTTAAACCTTGGTCTATAAAATTCGATTTTTAAGAGGAGAGAAATCATATGCTGTGCTTACTCAAAAATTTCTCTTATGTGAAAATCCCTAATTGTCGCTGCATTGGTAGGTCAAAAACTTAAAAAATGTCTGGAATCAAATTCTGCTTTGACACAAAGATGCGCCCTTCAATGGAGAGTTATCCTCACCTCCTTTTACTGATGATCTATGGATAGTGTTATCTCCCAAAATAAAATAAATTTATTTATGATAGTATTATAATTTAAATGATGCAATGAAGGATATGAAGATCACTAACAGTTTTGAAGACCTCTATTTTTTATGCAAATTTCACAAAGTTGTAGCTTCGGTGGCTTGGGAGAGGATCACAACATCTCATTAGCCACTAAAAGATGGAAGATCAATAGCAGGTGGAAAAACTCTTCGGTAGATAGGCATATTGCTGAAACTTTTACACCATCGGATCGTTTCTTAAATAGTAATCAGAAGTGGTGAAGACTTCAGATCTGCGAGATAGTCCTCTATGGATCTGGAACTACGGAAGGAAGAAAGACTTAGTTCGTGACTGGAAAACTTTAAAGACACCAAAACTATGGAGAATACAGTGACCAGGAGTTCCGAAATTGCAGAGAATAGAATGATTAAAGGTAGCCGATAAATCAAAATCACCGATCGGAGGGAATGGAAACTTCGGTGTCAGAGAGGCTAAAGACTAACCCATGGTGAAACAGTTCAATGTGGAGCCACAACAACAGATGAAAGACTTACTGTGGGTTCCAAAATAATAGAAAGACATCGCCAAGCAGAGGAACTAAAGACTACGGGTTGGAGCTTGAAAACATAAAACCAATGGCAAATTAGTCCTCTAAATAGCCGCAACGGCA
Source organism: Pseudotsuga menziesii (assembly GCA_001517045.1). Classification (NCBI taxonomy): domain Eukaryota; kingdom Viridiplantae; phylum Streptophyta; class Pinopsida; order Pinales; family Pinaceae; genus Pseudotsuga; species Pseudotsuga menziesii. The sequence continues at coordinate 682,418 of LPNX010022471.1, forward strand.
GAAGAAATATAAACTATGGGGTCCGCAAGCAGATGAAACTTCAGCGTCGAAACTCGAAATCACTAGCCGTCGGCATGATAGTGAAATTGGAAGCTGCAATGGTGAAATAAATATAAACTACAGGATCTGCAAGCAGATGAAACTTCAGCGTCGAAACTTGGAATCACTAACCATCGGCAAGATAGTGAAATTGGAAGCCGCAACGGTGGAAGAAACATAAAATACGGGATCCGCAAGTAGATGAAACTTCGGCATCAAAACTCGGAATCACTAGCCATTGACAAGATAGTTAAATTGGAAGCCACAACAGCAGAAGAAAGAAGACGAACAGCTTTGATACTGTATTTATTACCACTCTCGATCATTGATGTGTTAGTTATGGAGAACACCAATTAGGAGCATAGATGTGATAAAAGAAGAAGCCTCTGACCATCAATAAAGAATCCATCACGACATTGATGATCTAAGGAGTGCCGATACTACGGAAACAAAGTAAAAAGGGGTTTTGAATGGATTGAACGAGATGGGACACTTAAGTTAAACGTCGATACACTGGCTGTTGGCAGTAATTTCATAGTAAACCAGCAGTGGTGGTTATCAGATACCACTTCAGTCATTAAAAGATCACCCAGTGAACTAGATCTTCACAATGAATAAGAATATTATTAGCAAGGGTTTGAAGCCCTAATCAGGAAAAAACTATGACTTTCATTTATTTTTGATGTAAACAGATCGAATTTTCAGGATTTGTAAATTTTGTAAAAGGCTATAAAGACCATGATTATTTCATTAATAAAGGTTCAACTATGGGGATTTATGAACCTGTTCCATTATCAAGCGTCTCATCTGGTTTATTCTAAGTATAAGTTATTTCGTTGTGATTTCTTCAGCCATCTCTTTATTTACTTTGTTTATTGCTGAATTTGCATTTAGGTAATTTTCAGATTTATTAAAGGGTTGATAGTTGTCATCCTATCGGTTATTTAGTGATATTTGATTTATAAACACCATCCTCAGTAGGATTTAGCCATTTATATGCATGTGTTATGTGTGTAAGTATTCCAGCCTAGTGAGTTCTCCATCCCTGCACCTTTTTGTAAAGCTACTGAACAAGTTGTAACTAAAATCCTTATGATTGGGTGAGCTTCATGCATGTCTTGAGAGTGAGAGGTTATATAGGTTATTCGGCATGATCCAATTCATAAAATCCAAAAACATTTTAAGTTACCAGGAATCCTCAAGCTACAACGTAGATGAGTTTCCTGGAGTGATAAAAAATTGGCGCCGTTGCTAGGGAGAGGAGATTGAAGCTCAGCTTCCCTGGGATATGACATAAATCCATGCTTTGATGATAGACAAGACTTGGACATTATTATGGTTGTAATCCTCTATCTAGTGACTCCATTGATATAAGGTGGCTTCAAGAATACCAAGTACCATATTAAACCCAAAGGGGCTACCAACAACACCCATTTCAGATCTAGAAGAAATCTTGAGGAAATCTAGGGCTTTACTAAGACAGACCAACAGTGCAACACAAAATGCTACATCAGGTATTCCAAGAAATATTTTTTTTCTATTATTTCTTCTGCTAAAACTTTTAATTCCCAGAAATTTTTAGATACATCAGAAAAATATAGGGCTTGGGCATCTTCAAGCACTATTGCTTATGAATATCCAATCCCTGGTGACTCCCCTGGGATAAGTATACCACCGCCTTCTCTGCAAATATTTTCATCAGTGCCTCCTTCCACATCCATGTCCATACTCATTTCCAATATGGCTACTGCTCAATTGACCAAGATGGAAAGGATCCTGGTAGCTAGGTATGCACCCCTAATTTTGCCAAATCCTCTCGTAGCCATGCCTACCGAGGATTACCTCAAGTATATGCCTGATTTTATAGGGGAAGGGGATTTCACTACTGAAGAACATCTAGAGGCTTTTTATAGCTATGTTGAAAATATAAATATAGAACAAGAAGATGTATGGAACAGATTTTTTGTGCAAAGCCTAGATGGCTAGGCTAGGAAGTGGGTTAAAGAACTGCCTGCTGGGCATGGGGAATTCACTTAGTGAACCTCTCACATAGCACATGAAATCATGGGATATTAAAGAATACCATTAATTTCTAGAGATATTGACCCGAACTCATTTTGTTGAAACCCCCTCCCAATACTTAAAACCTTCTCCCCAGCCCTTTTTATACCTCAATCCTTATAAACCACCCTACCCACCACCACCTTAAACCCCTCATCCCCCCTAATACATGCAATATATTGGTTCAATTTTTGATAATTTTAAAACCCACAATATGAACTAACGTGATAGGATATTGGTAAAAAAGTGAAAACCCCGTGCCGCTGTGTCAGTGGCAGGCATAGAGGCCCTAGATGACATTTTCCTAAAGCATTGGGGAGAGAGGAGAGACCACCTCTACTATATCACAGAATTCAACAACCTGAAAAGAGAAAATGGTGAGTCTATCTCCAACTTTACCAAGAGATTCAACAACATGTACAGCAAGATCCCCACTAAGATTAAGCCCACCAGTGCCTCAGCTATGATAACTTATGCGAATTCCTTTGACTCTGACTTCTTCCTACTTCTTAGAGAAAGGAGGTCTTCCTCCTTATCACTCATGCAAGATGCTTCCCTAGAGGTATAGTCAAACATTTTGGCATCTCAGAAGGTCAAAGGGAAGGTAAACAAGAGAAAGAAACCAAAAGACTACAGTGGGGCTTCGACATCAGAGAACAAGATTGAAAAAATGACCAAACGTTTATATAACCTGACTGCTGAAATGTCAAAATTGAAGGACCAATGACATACGCCAGTGAGGGGTAAGGGGCCAAGTGAATTTTCTCCTCGAAACCCAAATTTTGTTCCTTATAGAAGAGGAAACCCCCCTATTCAGATTCTCAGAAGGGAGAGAAATCAAGGGGAAAACCATAGGCTAAGAGCTCCATTTCAAAACACTGTATTAGAAAAAGAGCCAAAATTCATTGAAGATGAAGGAGAAGCTGAAGACAATATCCACTACATGGAGGATGAGGTGGACTATTCTTTTTTGACCTAGGAAGAATATGAAGAAGACTTGATTGATGAGTAGATTGCTGAAGAGGCTATCTATCAGGATGATAGTAAAAAGGGTTACCAACTGAGGTCTAGGTTGGTTGCTCCCCTCAACAAGAATGCTGCACTTGTCAAGCAGCTTTCTGCACCTAGTAAGAAAGTTGTTGTTTTACCAGAGAAAGTGGTTGTTTCATCCAAAACATTGCTTAAACCAGTGCCTTTAGCCACTCTCAGTCAAGTGCAACTCAAACCTATAGCTGATGAGGTAAGGTTTCCAGATAAGATGCATTATGCTTTCAACCTTGAGTCTAAAATTCAAAAATTAAAAATCCCTTTCCCTCTAATTGAGTTGATGAAGAATGATGCATTTAAAACCTCCATTCTGAATTCCCTTCAGACCAAGGTGCACATCGACACTAACTTCATGAACCTGGAAGATAACAAGCCTGTTGTAATCCTGGGCCCCATGATCGAAGACCTAAAGGCCCCTTTCCCACCATTCTATATATCCTTGAACATCCACGGTAAAATCATCCATAACTGTTTGCTAGATTCAGGAGCCTCTCATAACTCAATGCCAAGGGATGTGATGGATGAGATGGGCCTCAAAATTATCAATCCCTACCATGATTTATTCTCCTTTGACTCCAAGAAGGTCAAGTGCTTGGGCCTCATCAAATACCTTGCTGTAAACTTAACTCAGTTGCCTTCAAAAAGCGAAATGATGGACATCGTAGTGGCTAATATTCCTCCGAAATTTGGCCTTTTGCTGTCCTAGTCATGGAGCAAAAGATTGGGTGGTTCCCTTTAGATGGATCTCACGTACCCCACCATTCCCATGTTTGGAGGGGAGAATAAGAGACTATATAGGGAAAATCAGCTAGCATACCTCATAAGCAAGGAGAGCCGCTCAGTGAATCACCCGATCTACACCGTGGACACCGATTTTGGATCCTGCATTTTACAAATAGATGATAATCAGTAGACATCAGTTCAGCTCACTAAGCCCATGCATCCGTAGCCCAAGGAAGTCACAACAATGATATGGACCACATATTCCGATGGGGCAAGCGCTCAAAACTTAGCAAGCGTAGGGGTCGTGTTGATCTCCCCATCTAAGGAGAACATTCATCTATCATATAAGATTGATTTCAAAACTACGAGCAACGTAGCAGAATATGAAGCCTTGCTACTAGGAGTTAAAGCAGCCAAGGAGATGGGGATCATGTGCGTGAATATTTTTGGGGACATAGACCTCATCATATAGCAGGTCAACAACACTTTTTAGATGAAAAATATCAGACTGAAGGCCTACAGGGACGAGTTATGGAAACTCAGAGAATCATTTATTTATTTTGAACTGTCATATATTCCTAGAGATTTGAATCACCTGGCTGATTCCCTCACTGTCTCTACAGGTCTTTTTGTTCCTCCTTTACCCCCTAGGCTCAGCTATGATGTTCAATTCAATTACAGACTCTCTCTTCTAGACAATGTAAAATTTTGGAGGGTGTTTGAAAATGATGGGGAGCTTAGTAAATTCCTTCAGTTAGTGGATGAATTCTTTGACATACACATAGACCAGGAAAACCTTAACCTGGAGGAATCCAAGAAGCTCAAGCTAAAAGCTAAAGTGACTAAGCACGATATTGTCCAATTGACCAGAAACCACATACCCCAAGGGCTCATACCATTGGAATAATTTTTTGATCACAATGACATCCGTTTCAAGCCTGCCAAAAGGGAGCTAGATCCTGCTATCCAAGAGCACAACATAGGCAGCCAGAGCCATCCAAAACTGATAAATCTATCCACTAGGATGACTACTAAACAGAAATCTAAATATTGCAGCTTGATAGAAGAGTTTGCTGATGTCTTTGCATGGAAATATAGTGACCTAAAAACATATGACACCAACATCATCCAGCACATGATTCCTTTGGAGAAAGACACCATTCCTTTCAAACAGAAACTGAGACCCATCAGCCCTCTTCTATTACCAGTGATTGAGAAAGAGATCCACAAACTCCTCAAAGCTAAGATCATAATCCCCATCGGGTATTCCAAGTGGATTGCAAATCTAGTAGTGGTGAAAAAGAAAAATGGAGAAATTGGGTTGTGTGTAGATTTTAGAAACCTGAACAAGTGTTCCAAAAAAGACAACTATCCACTACCCAAGATGGAGCATTTGCTACAGAGAGTCTTGGGGGCCAGGGTCATGTCCTTCCTTGATGGATTCTCTGGATACAACCAAGTTTTTGTGCACCTGGATGACCAAGAGAAGATTTCCTTTACCATTCCTTGGGGCACCTTCATATATGCTAAAATGCCATTTGGGCTAATGAATGCTGGGGCTACTTTTCAGAGAGCTATGGATCTAGCTTTTGTAGGGATAAAAAATAAATTTGTGCTGATATATTTGGATGACTTAATAGTTTACTCTCACAGCCATCATGATCATTTGCAACATTTAAGGAAGGTATTTCTGAAGTGCAGAAGGTATGGAATATCACTGAACCCCAAGAAGTCCCAATTTGCACTCAATGAAGGAAAGCTCCTAGGCCACATAGTCTCAGTTGAAGGTGTAAAGATCGATCAGGTAAGAGTGGAAGCAATTCAGCAGCTATTAATACCAAGGTCAAAAAGAGACATTCAGTCCTATTTAGGAAAGCTAAACTTTGTCAACAAATTCTTTCCAAATTTCTCCGAGCTGGTGAAGCACATAACAACCATGCTAAAAAGGGATGCAGAAATAAAGTGGACTGACCAGGAAAGAAATTATTTTGAAGACATTAAGAAAGCCATCATGGAGGCCCCAACCCTGATTAGTCCTAACTACACCAAGGTTTTTTACATTTTCTTTTTTGCATCTTATGACACAGTGGCAGTTGTACTATTACAAAAGAATGATGAAGGTCTTGATCATTCAATTTATTTTTTCAGCAGGACCCTGAGAGATGCTGAGCTGAAGTATGACCCAATTGAAAAGCAGGCTTATGCTCTCATAACATCTTTGAAGAACTTCAGAATCTACATTCTCCATGCAAAGGTCATTGCATATGTCCCTTTAGCTGCAGTGAAGGATGCTTTGACTCAGCCTAAAATTGATGGGAAGAGAGCTAAGTGGATTTCCAAACTCATTGAGTTTGATGTAGAGGTGAAACCCACCAAGCTGGTAAAAGGATTAGGTCTGGCCAAAGTCATGGCCAAAGAAAATTGTGAACTGCTGGGAATGAATTTCACATATGTCAGATCAGCAAAGGTGTAGACCATGGTAGCACCTGAAACAGAAGTAACACAAGATTAGGATAGAAGTCCACTAGTAGCTAAGAAAATATCTTCATGTGAGTGGTACTCAAGTATTATTCAATTTCTGTTTAAATTATAAGTTTCTCCTGATCTCACTCCTAACTAAGAACAATCCCTTAAGTTGAAATCTATTAAGTTTTGCATAATTGACAAACTGCTATACTAGAGGGATCAGTCTAGGATTTTGTTAAGATGTCTAGATAAAGAGGAATCAGAGCAGGTCATTGATCACTTTCATTCCAGTACATGTGGAGGCCATCACTACTGGAAAACCACAGCCCTCAAGATATTAAAAGCAGGGTACTATTGGCAAGTCCTTTTGTTGATGTATGCACTTTTGTAAGGGCCTATGACCAATGTCAAATATTTGTAGGGAAGCAGCATCTCAAATCCTTGTCCCTTAGGCCTGTTATAGTGAATGGGCCTTTCAAGGAATGGGGTCTGGATTTCATAGGTGAAATAAATCCATCTTCTAGTGGATAGAATAAATGGATCTTAGTAGCCACTGACTACTTTACCAAATGGATAGAAGCAAAACCCACCAGAAATGCCACTCATCAAGTCATCGTGAGATTCTTATATGAGAACATATTCAGCAGGTTTGGTTGCCTGGTAAGGTTAGTAACTGATAATGCACAAGCCTTTAAAGTTGAGGCATTGGTTAAATTGTGTGAATCAATGGGTATTCAACTAGTGCACTCCACTTCCTATTACCCACAAGGAAATGGCCTGGCTGAGTCATCCAACAAAATCTTAGTCCAAATCATTAGTAAATTGCTAGAGACAAATCAGAAAAGCCAGGAGTCAAATCTTAAGTTTGCCTTATGGGCTGATAGGGTGACAGATAAAAGATCCATAGGGAATTCTCCATTCAAACTAGTTTATGGCACTGAGGCCATCTTTCCTATCCAGCTCACCCTTCCAGTGGAAAAGTTATTTCAGGAAGAGGAAGATGAACCAAATGATATGATGAGAAGGATGATGTATTTGGTGGAGTTACGGTAAATCAGGGAGCAAGTTTCAGGAAAATCAGAGGGTCATCAATAGAGGATAAAGGGCGTCTTTGACAAAAGAACAAAGGCAGACAACTTCCAGGTCGGAGACTCGGTCCTCAAGTGGGATGCTGTTAGACAGGACAAGGGAAAACATGGAAAATTTGACTCTTTATGGATTTTCCCTTTTGTTATAGACCAGGTATATAAAAATAACACCTTCAAATTGCAGAATCTGGAAGGTGAAGAGGTATTCGATGGCCCAGTAAATGGGCAGTTCCTAAAACTCTATTTTATTTGAGGCTCTGAGGCCTTATGATAGTAAATTAGTAGATAGTAGGTTGTTTTGATTTTAGAATAAGACTTCGTGCCCAATGGAACAATAAAAAATAGTGTTAAGATTAATTAGTTGCTTTTAAGGAAAGGAATTTTGGTCTAGGGTTCCCATCCACGAGTAGGAGCCAGATGTTATCTCTGAAAATAAAATAAATTTATTTATGATAGTATGAAGAATTTAAATTATGCAATGAAGGATATGAATATCACTAACCATTTTGAAGACCTCTATTTTTTAGGAAAATTTCATAAAGTTGTAGCTTCGGTGGATTGGGAGAGGATCAGAACATCTCATTAGCCACTGAAAGATGGAAGATCAATAGCAGGTGGAAAAACTCTTTGGAAGATAGGAATATTGCTGAAACTTTTACACCATTGGAGTGTTTTTTAAATAGTAATCAGAAGTGGTGAAGACTACAGATCAGTGAGACAGCTCTTCTCGGAGCTGCAACTACAGAAGGAGGAAAGACTTAGTTCATGACTGGAAAAATTTAACAGATCGTTGAGTTAGTTCCCAAAGGCGCAAAAACTATGGAAAATACAGTGACTAGAAGTTCCACAACTGCGAAGAATAAAATGATTAAAGGCAATCGATAAATAAAAATCACCGATCGGAGGGAATGGAAACTTCAGTGTCGCAGAGGCTAAAGACTAACCGGTGGTGAAACAGTTCAATGCGGAGATGCAACGATGGATGAAAGACTTACCATAGGTTCCAAAATAACAAAAAGACATCATTAAGTGGAGGAACTAAAGACTACGCTCCAGAGCTTGAAAATATAAAACCGGCGGCGAATTAGTCCTCTAAGTAGCTGGAAGAGTGGAAGAAATATAAACTACGGGGTCTGTAAGCAGATGAAACTCCAGCATCGGAACTCGAAATAACTAGCCGTCGGCAAGATAGTGAAATTGGAAGCCGCAATGATGAAATAAATATAAATTACGGGATTCGCAAGTGGATGAAACTTTGGCGTCAAAACTCAGAATCACTAGCTGTCGGCAATATAGTGAAATTGGAAGCCGCAACGACGAAAGAAATATAAACTACGAGATCCGCAAGCGGATGAAACTTCAGAGTCGAAACTCGAAATCACTAGCCGTCAGCAAAATAATGAAATTGGAAGCCATAATGGTGGAAGAAAGAAGATGAACAGCTCCAATACTGTAGTTATTACCGCTCCTGATCACCGATGTGTTAGTTATGGAGAACGCCGATTAGGAGTGCAGATGTGATAAAAGAAGAAACCTTTGACCATCGATAAAGAATCCATCGCAACACTAATGATCTGAGGAGCGTTGATACTATGGAAAAAAATTAAAAAGGGGTTTCAGGAAGATTGAACGAGACGAGACACTTCAATTAAACGCTGATACACTGGCTGTTGGCAGCAATTTCACAACAAACCAACAGTAGTGGTTATCAACTACCAATTCAGTCATTAAAAGATCCCAGTGAACTAGATCTTCACAATGAATAAACAAATTGCTGGCAAGGGTTTGAAGCCCTAATCGGGAAAAAAATATGACTTTCATTTATTTTTTATGTAAACAGATCGGATTTTCAGGATCTGTAAATTTTGTAAAAGGCTATAAAGCCCATGATTATTTCATTAATAAAGGTTCAAATCTTGGGATTTATGAGCCTGTTCCATTATCAAGCATCTCATCTGGTTTATTCTAAGTATAAGCTCTTTTGTTGTGATTTGTTCAACCATCTCTTTCTTTACTGTGTTTATTGCCTGAATGTTCATTTAGATAATTTTCAGATTTATTAAAGGGCCAATAGCTGTCATCCTATTGGTTATTTAGTGATATTTGATTTATAAACACCATCCTCAGCAGGATTTAGCCATCTATATGCATGTGTTATGTGTCTAAGTCTGCCATCCTGGTGAGTTCTCCATCCCTACACCTTTTTGTCAAACTACTGAACAAGTTGTAACTAAAAGCCTTGTTATTGAGTGAGCTTCATGCATGTCTTGAGAGTGAGAGGTTATATAGGTTATCTAACTTGATCCAATTCATAAAACCTAATTTTTTTTTAAGCTACCAGGCATCCTCGAGCTACAACCTAGATGATTTTCTTGGAGTCATAACAGATAGAAACCCAAAAAGTAAGAATCCATAGCTTTTGTAGCTACACAGTGTCTTCTTCTCACGTTAGCTCTGATACCATGTTAGATTTTTATCATTTAATCAATATGCTATTAGGATTTTATCTGAGATAATAGCATGCACATCAATAAGTAACAAGATACAATAGACACAAATATTTTCCTCGGGGAAACCATAAAGGATGAAATTCTGCAACTTCCTCAGAGATAGAATGAGCACCAATGGTAGTAGTAAAACCTAAAGAGAGAAAAGATGATCTCCAACAGTTGTTATCTCTCTCACTTGTGTGAGATCCTCTTCTCTCACCTATGCACTATAACTGGGTGAGTGTGTGTGACAAATAGAGAGGCTCACTCTCTATTTATACTAGTTTCTGACTTGATAATCACTTACCGGGGCCGACTTCTCTATGAGAGTCTAATAACCCTAGTGCCCAACAACTGTGGGGAATTCCCCCCCTGATAAAGAAGGAGGATTAACCTCTATGGATTTACATGACTTGATTACATTAATGATTCTCCCAATAGGAACATCGGGGACCAATGAAATACAATATATGAAATATACAAGTGAATACATTCCGAAGTTACAAATACATCAACAGAATTCAGCCCAAATAGTCAGATCTAATGAAATGACACACTTTGACCTGAAAATGATGTATGTTACTCAATCATTTATTCACACGATATTGCAATAAATGGAAAGGTTGAAGCAATGTCCATCACATGGAGCAAGATTACTAATCATTACAAGGAAACCCACAATAAAACCATCACTTCTCGTGTGAGTTCAACTGTAGTTATTGTGCATTAATAGCGGAAGTGACCAAAAATTATGCTTGCAAAATATCCCCCACCCTCACATTAACAACTAGACAACAACCACTTGCGACTAAAATTTATTGTGGGACATAAATTATTTTCTTCAGATAGGAATACAGCCCATGACAAGAGCTCTTTACTTGCAAAAGATGGAGATTATGCAATAAATATTCTTTTTTAGTGCTAGAAAGATAATCTGTGGAAATGTTTCTTATTCTCTGATAGACAGAAGTCTATGACCATACACTCATAATTTGAAAACAAAAACACTGATAATTTTTACAGAAATAAAACTCATAAATTTGTGAATTTTTGTCTTTTATTTTTATTTTTTCTTTTATTTTGTCTCATTTCTCATTTCTCATTTTTCATATATATATATATATATATATATATATATAGAGAGAGAGAGAGAGAGAGAGAGAGAGAGAGAGAGAGAGAGAGAGAGAGAGAGAGAGAGAGAGAGAGAGAGAGAGAGAGAGAGAGAGAGAGAGAGAGAGAGAGAGAGAGAGAGAGAGAGAGAGAGAGAGAGTTTAATTCCTAGTTGACCAAATTGTGGCTATCCTAGTAAGTCTTGAGATGACTTCCATTTACCAATCCCTTGAAAGATGTACCATTTCACTTATGGAATTGTACTTGTCCTCCTCCAGTGATATGAATGAAAATATATGGTTCCAGCCAATTTTTTATAATCTTTCCAAGATACTTCAAAAACTTACTGTCGTATAGGACAACAATATCTCTAATGTGAAATTGCTCATTCTTGATATGCCAGTCGTTCCAACCTTTTTGTCACACCTTCTTGACATTCTGATGATAACCTACAACAAAGTCCTCTTCCTCCATCTGAACCAGCTGCAACAATATTTTTTTGACATCACGAACATCAGTCATTTCAGTAATCACAAACATACTTAGACTCGATACAATATAGTCCATAAACATGAAAACCTCTTATCCATAAATGAGTCAAAATGGAATTTGTCCAGTCAAATTTTTACAAGTGTTATGATATTCCCATTACACTACATGTCCTTTCTGATCCCAAAAATCTCTTAGAAATTTAGATATCTTCATCAATGCATTCTCCATGATCTTATTGAATGCCTCGACAACACCATTTTCTTGTTGTTGATATGGTGTTGAATATTAAATTCTTCATTTAATATGTCGATCAACTAATTCCCAAAGTGTGTGCCTTCATCACATATAAAAATAATTGGGCATCCAAATCTAGGCACAACATTGTTGAACAAAAATATCGTGTTGATCGCAGTAGTACAATCCTTTACTATCACTACTTCATCCCACCTAGTCATGTCATATGTTTTAGTGATAATGTATCGTGCACATTTTCTTTTCCTCGGTGAGTTAATAGGTCCAAAAAAATAAACATCCCATTTATCAAACTACTGTAAATTTATCTCAGGTACTAGCGGCATTTCATCTCGTTGTGAGGGATTTCTAGTTCTCTAGGAGATATCACAGCCATGACAAAAATATCGAGCATCCCCATGCAAAGTAGTCCATCACAACCCTGCTTGTAGAATATTTCACCCTATATTTTTCTTGTTATAATGTCCTCCTGTGACACGGCATGTTCTTCATTCAATATCAGTGGACACTCATGCTCCAAAACACACCGACGAATAATTTCATCTCGGCCCATTTTATATAAGCGATTAATTGGAAATGTGTAGGTCTTACAACTAATTGTCTCTTCTGCATTGTAGTGAATCTAGTTGGTGCATATCACATACTCAAGAATTTTTTAATAACTCTATAATTATAATCAAACATCTTGATCACAAATAATTGTGCATCGGTAATACTATTGTCAATCTTACTTGATTCTTCTCCGGTTTCTAGTAGCGATAGATGGTCTACTCTTGAATTCACTGGACCCAATTTAATAATGATATCAGATTCAAATTCCCCATAAACGATAATCCATTGACAAATATTCCCCCAAACACTAGCTTATTGAACACACATTTCAACACAGAATGATATGTCTACATCTTGGAATGTCCTCCCAATAAATAGTGTCAAAAATTTTGAAGCACATATACCATAGCTAATCCTTCGCTTTCAGTCGTTGCATAATTATTCTCTTATCTTGATAATTTTCTTCTAGCAAAGTAAATATGATTATCAATAGAACCTTCGCTAGGTTGATTCAGTCAAACTATTAGTGCGACAGATGACACATTGACATGTACATGAAACTATTTCTTCCACTATGGAAAAAATAATATCGTTTCCATTGTTTAATCCACTGAAACATAACATCCTTATTCAATAATTTATCCATAGGAATAGTCGCCTTTGCATAAACTCTTATTTTTTTTAATTGTACTCATGTCCGAGAGTTGTTTTCAAGTGATTTACTCTCATGGGTGATGGTAGGTCAATGATGATTTATATTTTAGTAGGATCCAGCAAGATTTCATCATGACAAACCACATGAACCAACAAAATTCCCAAAATGGGGAAAAATAGACTTCTTTACATTCAGAGAAATATGATATTGTCAGTATCATTCCAGCATCATTCTGAGGCTCTCAATATGACCTCTTATGTGCTCAAATATCGTCTAGTCATCAAAATAGACTTTGATAAATTTATTAATAAAATATTTGAAATAAGCCACGAGTATCATTGAAAATATAGTGGGAGTATTCATCATTTCAAAAGGAATCATTTTATACTGGAAACATACCCACTTCGTCTCAAATGTTGTCTTATCTCCATCCTCCACAATTTTGATAAGATTGTAATTAGAGAATCCATCAGTAAATTAATATATTTATTAACCTCTAATACTCTCCAATAATTCATCTTTATAAGGGGTCTAAAATGGTCATGTTTGAAGGAATCATTAAACTTCCTTAGGTCGACGCAAATACACAATTCACTAATTGTTTTATTATCTTGTATTACCATTACGTAATCCATTCATATTCTTCAACAGGTTCTATGATACTTGAATCCAACATTTGATCTAATTCCATCTTAAATTTTTCTTTGTGCCTCGGATTGAGTTGATATAGTCATTTCTTGACAATTTTTTCATCGGGCTTCAATGGAATCTTCATTTGTCGAAGATATTTGATAATTCCCTTCATTTCAGAAAACCTAGTTTGGAAGAGTTATTGAACTCTAGTAGGATATCTGTAATCTTTCCAAGAGTTTCATTGTCCCAATAATATCCAATATTGGAAAACTTTGGATTCTCTAGGGAGCCAATCATTACTTTCTTTATCTTCAACGGATTCTAAAACTTGTCACTTGAGACACCTAATCCTTCCACAATATGAGTAACTTTAGACTCAGGAATATTTATGTCACAGGGATCATCATAATCAAGTTACCCTATTACATCATAGCACTCCATCCGGTGTTGTACTATTGCTCTTCTTTGGAAAAAAATCATCGAAACATGAATAAATTCAAATATATTTGTCTTGATTACTTGTAGAGAAGCATGAATTGAAGGATGATCATAAAAAAATTCAAATGTATGGGTGAAACTAGAAACCAATTCTTCCCATTCTATTTTTCCTCATCATAACTCAACCAATGTATACGAGCTCCTTAGTATCATATATAATGTTTGTAAAAACTAATGGGGCCCATTCTTATTGAAAATATGCCTCGCAGGTTGTACAACAATGCTCAATGTGATCGATAGGACTAGTTAGTCCTATGTATTTCTAACCAGTGTATATCGCCTTCTCTCCATATTAGAGTTCCATCAATCTATGACATTGGGTCCATTATGATATAGAGCATTCATGTGAGACCTGCCATCTTCCAGGTGTATCTTTCAATGCAAATTCCAGAGCTAACAAGCACTAAGATTATGTTACTTTTTCATCAAATTTTATTGGAAAATATTCCAGGTTAGGAAAATACCCATAAGTGGGTAGATCAGATACCTCGATATCTAGACATCATGTGGATTTTTCAATTCTTACACATTTTTTTTAGAATAATCAACCCATAGTTAGCTACCTTAGACATTAAATTAATCATTTTTGTCTTATTTTCTTAGTTTCTATGTTCCATCATATGCAAATTGTCATCTACACATCCATAGTGGTAAAACATGCCTATTTTGACTCATGGAGCACTTGGGAAACCTCAAGGAATCAATTATGCTTTATTCCTGGCCTCCTAAGCGCCCTTCTACTTTTCCTACTTTATTTCCTGCTTTTTCAGTGCTTTAAGACAATTGGGAAAGTTTGACTAGGTGAGGTTAACTAGTTTTTTGTCCTCCACATCCTCCACTCTTTTATCCTATGAAAAGCATGTATGATTTTTCCTTCCATCACCTTTTATCTTTCCAATTCGTGAGCTCCTTGACTGATTTGGAAACTACTTTATGCACCTATGGGGGATTTGCTTAATTTTAGTAAGCCTACTTTTGACTAGATTCTAATTGCCTCCTCATGTATTCAAATCCCTTATGTAATTATTTATTGCAGTAGCCTATGATATTACAGGGTTGGATATTGTACACTGAGTTAATACAGTTTAGCGTTCAGCTCTATATTCAGTCTCTTTTGTGAGTTATTTTACAAGTACAATTGATAATTGTTGTGAGTAAAATTGTTCTATCACTGGGTTCAATTTCCACATGGTATCAGAGCCTTTTCAAATCGATTTATCTCCTTCCAATTTGTTTTGCAGGTTCGACATCAGTGACTGGGAGCCTTCTACTGACAGCCGGGACAATTTCGGAGCTATGGATCAATCTCAGAAGATCATCTTGACTCCCTTAAACTTATTTGAATGGAAATCAGAGATGGAGATACTATTGAGAGTGAAAGGCCTCTACAGAGTGACTATGGTAACAGAAGCAGATCCCAATGTGGTTGTAGAGAAGATAAAAGGTCACAACAAGAGGGATGAGGCCTATGGTCTCTTGTGTCTGAGTATTTCCAGAGACCTCATTTTCCATCTTGATGGATTGACATCACTGAATGAAGTATGGGAGAAGCTTGTTGATATTTTTGGAAAGACAAATGAGATGAGGAGACATCAAATCAAAAATGAATTGATCTCCCTGAGTCCAAATAGCTTTGAATCCCTGCAACTATATTTCTCCAAGTTCAAAGCACTTGTTTTGCAGCTAAAACAGTGTGGGATCAAAAAGAAGGATGATCAGCTAGTCTTGGCCATACTGTTGAAGCTTGGCCTTGACTATTCAGTGTTTGTTTTGACCTTCTATGCCACAAAGTTGATAGCTCGAACCTGGAATATGCCTAGCCTTGTAGATTTCATGGAATCTCTCACACAAGAACAAGACAAATTGGTGATGATGGGCACCATCAAACCATCCAAATACCAAGCTCTGGTTGCTGGAGATTCAAGGGTGGATTCAAAAAGAAAAAAAAAACTAAAAAGACACCTGGGCAAAAGAGAGACAAGAAAAAGTCTCTAGAGGAGCCTCAAGGTTCCAAGAAGAACTACCAGAAGAAGAAGAATAAAGGATAAATGAGCAAGTGCACATACTACAGTAAGGGAAATAATACTGAGAGATCTTGCATGAAAAATAAAATATACATGCTGACCCAACTCCTGGAGAAGAATGGCATCTCCCTTCTAGACAACTCAAAGAATAGAGAAGGAGGATCAAGTTCAGAAGACAAAGAGAGAGTTCATGCATTGGTTGCTGGCACATCAAGCTCACCTAGTTTCATCATTGATTCTGGAGCTTCAAGACACATGGTTTTGATGAAGGAGGCATTCTCTTCACTTGACATGTCGAAAGGTCCACCAATAGTACTGGGAGATGATTCTCTCACTGAAAGTTTGGGCAAAGGGAGGATTGATCTTGATCATGGTCAGTTCAGCAATGTGCTATATGTTCCTAGTATTTCCTCCAACCTCTTATCAGTGTATCATATGAATCACACTGGGTCTCCAAAGAAGGCCATATTCTCCCCTGATGAAGTTGAGATCATAGAGATCTCAAGTGGTAAAGTCATTGCAAAAGGAGTTGCAAATCATACTTCGAAGGTATACATGTTCTCACACTTCCTACCTTACTCAAACCCCTCTGCTCTTCTGATTCATGCTAATGAGGCAAGCAAGCTTTGGCATGAAATATTTGGCCACCTAAATTACAAGTGATCTTTTAGATCTTAGTGAAAAAGAGATGGTCATAAGGTTACCCAAGATAAAAATTTTCCAAAGGAGTCTGTCAAGGTTGTATCCTAGGAAAACACCCAGAGCATAAATTTGAGAGAGCTAGTCATGAGAGAACCTCTGCACCCCTCGAGTTGATCCACAGTGATGTTGCTGGCCCATTCCCTCATATTTCCATGAGTCAGGCCAAATATGCATTGAATTTTATAGATGA
This sequence comes from Pseudotsuga menziesii, assembly GCA_001517045.1. Taxonomy (NCBI): domain Eukaryota; kingdom Viridiplantae; phylum Streptophyta; class Pinopsida; order Pinales; family Pinaceae; genus Pseudotsuga; species Pseudotsuga menziesii. Next base: position 699,439 of record LPNX010022471.1, read on the forward strand.
CTTTTCCAGGTATTGCTGGGTTTACTTCCTGAAACACAAGTCTGAAGTTTTTGGCCTCTTCAAAGTCTTTAAGGCTTTGGTTGAAAACCAGTCTAGGAGGAAACTCAAGGTCCTCAGATCTGAAAATGGTGGTGAGTATGTCAAGTTTGGGTTTATTTAATATTGTGCAGATGCAGGTATTTAGATGCAACATTCTATCCCTTACACACCACAGCAAAATTGTGTTGCTGAGAGGAAGAATAGATCACTGAAGGAGATGGCAACATGCATGATGGAGGCCAAAACTTTGCCACCAAAGTACTGGGCCGAAGCTATAAACTATGCAGCCTATATCTAGAATAGGGTGCCTCATAAACATCTTGATGGTATGACTCCTTTCGAAGCATGGAGTGGGCACAAGCCAGATGTGACCCATTTCAGGATTTTTGGCTCAAGGGCTTGGGCTAGAATTCCCACAAAAAAAAGAAAGGATTTGCAGCCCCAAAGCCAAGAGTGTCTATTTGTTGGGTACTATGAATATTAAAAAGGGCACAAGCTGATAAATTTGAGCACAAACAAAGCCTTCATTGAAAGGTGTTTTCAGTTTCAAGAAGAACCCCTAGCAGTAGTGGAAGTGGGAGAAGCCTCTTCACCACTAGATCCTCTGAAAGTAAGTGAAGAGATTGTTGAACATGCTGATTCTGATATTTCTGATAGTTATGAGTTTATTGAATATCCTAACAGCCCTACAAGGCTAAAATGGGAAGCCAATACCATTCATGCAGCAGGAGAGCTAGCTGGGAATCCCAATGACCCTAGGAGGACTAGATCTCAATTTGAGAGTGCTCTGTGTATGAAGGATCCTATGTTTGCTGAGAAATGCTATTTGATGGTGGAATCATATCCTCAAACATATGAATATGCAGCAGGAGATCCGATATGGAAATCAGCCATGAAGGAAGAGTTCATCTCACCCCAGAAGAGCAACACTTGGGAGCTGGTGGATCTTCCCCCAGGGAGGAAGCTAGTTTAGTGTAAGTGGGTGTACAAGACCAAATTTTCTGCTGATGGTTCACCTATGAAGTACAAGGCCATATTGGTAGCCAAGGTCTACTCACAGGTTCATGGCATAGATTACAATGAGACCTTTGCACCAGTGGAAAAGATGGATTCCATCAGGCTAGCCTTAGCCATTGCAGCTTCAAAGCAATGGGAGGTACATCACATGGATGTAAATTGTGCCTTCCTGAATGGAGATATCACTAAAGAGATATACATGCAACAGCCTCAAGGATTTTCTACTAACCCATCTCTTATGTGCAGGTTGAGAAAGTCATTGTATGGGCTAAAGCAAGCCCCCAGGGCTTGGTATGCCAAAATTGATAGCTTCTTGCTATCACTGAATTTTGTTCGGTGCAAATCAGATCCACATGTCTATTTGAAGTTAATTAATGGTTCATTAATTATCATTGTGTTATATTTTGACGACCTTCTCATTACAGGAAGCTCAAAGGATGAGATTGCTTCCTTGAAGGGTGCAATGAACCAAGGCTTCTCCATGACAGATTTGGGGCTCTTAAGCCAATTCTCGGGGCTTGAGATTGCTAAAACCAAAGCTGGAATCAAGGTGCACCAGTCCAAGTATGCCTTGGATTTTCTGAACAAATTCAAAATGAAGGATTGCAAGCCAAGCAAGACTCCTTTCCTTTCACGAGTGAAGCTGGAAGAAGTTGATTCTTCACCTATGGTAAACAATACATTGTATAGGAAATTGATTGGATGTTTGTCGTATCTTACACATAATAGACCTGATATTTCTTATGAAGTAATTGTGGCTTCTAGATACATGGATAAGCCTCATGAGATCCATTGGAAAGCATCCAAAAGGATCCTTAACTTTGTTTAGGGAACAAGGACACATGGGATCTTCTATAAAGAAAAATCTGATCTTGATTTGATTGGGTTTACTGACAGTGATTCGGAAGGTGATAGCACAGATAGAAATTCCACATCAGGATATGTGTTCATTCTTGCATAAGGGCCAATCAGCTAGTCAAGCAAGAAACGGAGTGCCATTGCACTCTCATCTACAGAAGCAGAGTACAGAGGAGTTGTAAATGCAGCAACTCAATGTTTATGGTTGCAGGGGTTACTTGGAGAGTGTGGCTTCGAATCAGAATAATCAACTACTATCTACTATGATAACCAGAGTATCATTCAAATATCTAATGATCCAGTCCAGAAGCATAGAACCAAACACATTAAGATCCATATGCACTACATCAGAGAGCTTGTGCATGATGTCACCATTCACCTACTCTTCTGTTCATCTTCAGAAAAAGTAGTTGATATCTTCACCAAAGAATTTTGTGAGAATACCTTCAGCAATCTCAAATCACTACTGGGGATTGCTGATCATGCTGTGAAGCATGAGTGATGACAAGATTTCCAAATTTTGTTTTACAGTCCATGTTTAAGGGAGGATTTTCCCACTGGGTTTTTGCCTCTTTCCTTGGTTAAATGGACATGCAGTATGTAAAGTGTGAATGAGCCTTGTTTCTAGGCCCTATAATTTTTTGATATATTACTCATAAGTCAGGATTAAGGGGGGGTGTTAGAATAATCAACCCATAGTTAGCTACCTTAGACATTAAATTAATCATTTTTGTCTTATTTGTCTAGTTTCTATGTTCCATCATATGCAAGTTGTCATCTACACATCCATAGTGGTCAAAATTTCCTATTTTGACTCATGGAGCACTTGGGAAACCTCAAGGAATCAATTCTTCTTTATTCCTGGCCTCCTAAGTGCCCTTCTACTTTTTCTGCTTTATTGCCTGCTTTTTCAGTGCTTTAAGGCAATTGGGAAAGTTTGACTAGGTGAGGTTAACTAGTTTTTTGTCCTCCACATCCTCCACTCTTTCTCCTATGAAAAGCATGTATGAGTTGTCCTTCCATCACCTTTTAGCTTTCCTAAGTGATTTTTCCCATTCGTGAGCTCCTTGACTGACTTGGAAACTACTTTATGCACCTATGCGGGATTTGCTTAATTTTAGTAAGCCTGATTTTGACTAGATTCTAATTGCCTCCTCATGCATTCGAATCCCTTATGTAATTATTTATTGCAGCAGCCTATGACATTACAGGGTTGTCTATTGTACACTGAGTTAATACAGTTTAGTTTTCAGCTCCATATTCAGTCTCTTTTGTGAGTGATTTTGCAAGTACAATTGATAATTGTTGTGAGTAAAATTGTTCTATCACTGGGTTCAATTTCCACAATTTTCTCATGGACACTTCATGTAATGAGTTCTGCTAGTTCTACAAATATTTTTGAGAATCCAATGTACATGAACTAATGCTTCACCAACTGACTTTTTTGTCAACTATTAGATTTGCATAATAATGCATTGCAATAATAATGTTATAGATACACTACAAATATCCACCTTTCCCTTCATTATTCACCTATTTGGCATACCTTCGTCCTTCTAGAGGATCAAGTAGTGCGACCACCCTCAAGTCTTCATATTCAAATGTTAGTATCCTCTTCTTGAATTTGATAATATTTTGGTTATCAATGTCCCAATTGATTCCCAGAAGTGCAGGATACCTATTTTTATCATCAACAATGTTGATCACCTCAAATTCTACATAACTGTGAAGTCTTTCTATCTTTATAGGAACTTGATACATTCGATCAATAGATAAAACCCTCGACTGATTTTATAGTATGAGCTTGACAAGAGACCATACTAGTCTCGTATTTCCCATACTCTCCAACATTTGTTTAGTAAGAATGTTAATTTCAGAACCCACATCCAAAACAATATAGTGCATGTCATAATCTCCTATCTGAGCACTCATTCTTAGTTCACAACCAGTTTTCAATCTTTTCCCAATATGGTTAACCTTCCTTTATGGTTGCACATATTCATGAGGTTCTTCTATCAAAGTTGTCAATTATGCTACAACATGTTTATATTGAATTAGTGCTAAACAACTCTTAAAGAGTTCCTTCAATTTACTAACCTTTTGTGTATTTTTATTTTCGAACAGCTGGTCAAATCATAGAGGCATATCCAATATTGGTCCTTCATTTGGTTAAAGAGAAGAAGTTGATGCTTGAATTCCATTGATGAATTCATGTTGAGTGTCCAATAATATCTCCTTTAACACATATTTCATTAAATTTGGAAATATTCTATTACAAGGACTTCATCCACATTTTTTTTTTTGTAAATCTCTAAAATACATATTCTATTAAATCTAGAAAAATCAACTCAAAGAACTATTCCATTAAATTTGGAAGAATTAATCCAATGAAGTATTTTCTCAATTAATATTTTTTATTTATTTCAAGTAAAACTTTAGTATTCAACCATTCAAACAGAAATATTACATCTGAATTAGAAATAGAGGAAATATTACATCTCAACTAGAACTAGATGGGTTGGAGATAAATCATGATGATTCCAAGACATGCTCTATACTACATTTTAGGTGACTGAAGTACTAAAAAGATTTATATTATAAAACACCATGTTTGATCATTGCTTTCATGAAGAGGAGAAAATGATAAGAATTTTGAATGTATTTAATTAGAGATAGATGTTGAAACACATTTTTAATGGATTTTAGTCAAACTTTGTATGTCACTGTGTTCTTTGATTAATAATGATTCAAAGTAACTACAAATAAGTTATTTAAGATGTTGATTTTCAAGATTAAGTGTGTATCCAAAGTCACTCACCTATGACAAATGCTTCTCCCATTTACCATGATTAATCGAGGAAACTATTTCTTCAATTATAATTTTATCATTACTTATTGTAAAACTTTAGTAGTCAAACATTCAAAAGAAAACATTGTCTCAATTAGAAGTAGAACCTTAGTACTTGTTAACCCAAAAAAATCCCACTTAGATCTCAATGGCCTACACCACCCAAGGACACCATCTCATAACTCTCATATCACTCTATTATAGCTTCCATTAGACCCCCACACCTCCAAAATAGCCTAAGGATAAACAAAAAAGCATAAAACCCCCAAAAAGGAGCCCAAAATAGCCCCCTAGCAGCTAAAGCCCTAAAAAAGGGGATAAAGTTAGGGCAGAAGGGGATAACAGACCAAAAAAGGGGCTAAATCCTTGACCAAGGGCTTAAAACCCTAAAACCCCTTAGAAAATCTATAAAAGGAGGGTGGGGGGTCACTCTCATAACACTTCTCCCATTGCCTATTGTTGCGCTACTCGTGGATGCTTTGAGACATTTGCCTCTCAAACCACCCACACTCCCTCTCCTCCATCTCCCTTTCCATTTGAGCCATTGCTCCTCAACCAAGAGAAAGGCTTCCAAAAGCTAGGGCATGGTGGCCCATTCCCACTAGAGAAGGTATACTTGTGCTTTCATGTTTTGCTTCTTAGTTATTGAGTTTCCTTTGATTTCTAGCCATTGTTTTTATTTGCAGGTTTTGCTTAACATTGTTTGCAGGTTTCTTTCATTGTAGCTTAGGTTTATTTTGCAGGTTTTGAAGGTGGAACCCTAACCCATGTTTATAGAGGGGTTCATCAACAGTACTCCATTTGCTTCTTCTTCTTGCTTAGATTAGCTTGGTGTTAGTTTACTATTCTATCATTTACATTTTTCATTTTGTTTTTCAGCATTTACCATTAGCATGAACCTACCCTTCTTCCCTATAGGAAGAAGGGAGCCATTCTTGCCCCTGTAGCAGGCATAAATCCTTGCTACAAAACTCGTGACTATACCAAGTGGATCCCATAGGATCCTTGGGCCAAAATTTTAATTTTTCAAGTTTTTTCAATTTTACCCTATTTTTCAAAAATTTCTTGTTAACTATGTCTTAGATTTATTTTATTTCTTGTTTTAGGTACTGTTGAATGGTATTCTAGGAAAAACCCAGTCAGATTGAACATAGTACCAGTTATTGTTGGCCAGATCTGACTCTGTCTCACCAAAGAACTCTATTGGAGTAGGATCTCGTAGCTACAGGAAAAGCTGCCATTTTGGTGGATAGACAGTTTTGGGAAGAAGATAAGAGATAAGGTAAAGCTACGACGTTGTAGCATGTTTCTAGCTACAGATCAGAGCCAGAAACCATGACTATCAGACAGAGAAGTTAAAGAAGACGACAGTACCTAAGCGGCCAAGAAGAGAAAGCTCACCCACTGCATTGAAGGCAGCGGCAAAGACAGGAGGGATCAACTACCCTCATAAAGGAAAAGGAGCAATGAGTCCGAGGTATTGAAGACAAAGGATAGAAATGGAAGCAGCACCGGTACCCATGGTCAGCACTGGGAAGCATGGAAGACTGCAGGAAGCTATAGTATCGGAAGCAGCGCCGGTACCCATGGTCAGCGCTAGGAAGCATGGAAGACTGCAGGAAGATGTAGTATCAGGAAGCGGCACTGGTACCCATGGTCAGTGTCAGGAAGCATGGAAGACTGCAGAGAGTAGTGGTGTGACGGAAAGCAGCTACTCCAAGTACATATATGCCGACTGTCACTAGTTAGGGTTTTGGGATACTATTGGGATAGGCCCATAGTGTTGTAATGGTGAGACCTTCGGGCCGCCTATAAAGGGATGTATTTTGTATTGTAAAAGGTTAGCTAGTAGCTAGTTACCCGGTTAGGCAGTTTCAAGCTGTAAATATCTTACTATAACCAGTAGCTGGCTCATAAGGGCATGTATGTAACAATCCACAGGGATTGAATGATCCGTAGGGATCGAGATAGAGAGTGAGGAAGAGTATATCGTAAGAGAAGCAATATAGAGAAAAAAAGAGAGATATAAGAGAGAAGGGCTCCAGGCTGTGTGCAGAATTACCCAGAAGATCTCGAGCTACATATGAGGTGCAGCTGAACTGTGTTTACTTTCCTAATTTATAATATATAAACACATTTCTGTGGACGTAGCTTCTACCCTATAAGTGAACCATGTAAAATCAGTGTGTTGTGTATCCATTTGTGTGATTGCTTCATGTGATTGTGCTTTATTCAGTTTATATCTGCTATCTGTTACATGAATGTTATATATCAGTTAGTAAATGTCTGTATGTTTCATTCAGTTACAACATTATAGAAGGTTAAGGGTGAGTTTAAGTGTATCAAGTGTCTACATAGGAGCTTATCAGCACTACCTTCACACAGCAATAGTCGCTCTGTTAAGAGTTTCAAATATACTTATTCAGCAAGTTAAACAAAGTTGACATTGATTGTGTTGAAATGTGGAAGTTCAATTAAGATTGTTAACATCCTGTAACAGTTGGATGAGTTATTCCACCCTGTAAGGAAGCTTTGGATCTTGAGGATCGCATTGGGTCGTACCCAAGACGATATCGCATAGGCAGTAGGTGATATCGCACCATCGGAGGAACGGTGGCATGAGACACCGCAGATCACAGGATAAGAGGAAGGGAGAGTTTTCGCATCACCATGAAAGTTGCAATGCGATAGGAGCCCTTCCCTATCAGAACCTGTGAGTAAGAGAGAGCTGTGCATCATGAAGAGAGACCTCGCTGGCTAAGAAGAGCTGCAAGACACTAGGATGCTATAGAACCTGGTCGGAGACACTTGAGTCTTTGGCCAACCCATTAGAATCACCTCAGGTGAGACTTCAAGCTACTCCGTGGTTTGTCACCAAAAGGGTCAGTGAGCTAGGGATGTTGTTGGTACAATACAGTAAACTCGGGTCTGCCCATAAGCAACCAACAAATGGTTCCGTTGCCGGTTTTGAACAAACCGAGCACTGATGTTTTGTTGGCATCCTACTAAAGATGAACTCAACCAGTCGATTGGGGCTAAGGAGAAAGAATTTGCTATATGAGAGAACAAGAGTCCTAGACTGAGTACAGAGGACTGGTTACAAAAACATATCTTTACAGACATACATACGACATTTTTTGCAACCTATGGAAACGACCTCTATGACTGGTTATCAAAGCTGACTGATCAGAATATATTAAAGAAGAAAAGAAACATTGTCTGGACACCAGAGCTGATTTAGACCGTGAAGAGCCTTGGTAATCCCATCAAGAGGAAAGTAGACTTCTCGCTTGCGAGTGTGCTAGAAGGATTCGTCACAGAGTTTGCAGCTGAACAAAGAAAAAGCTTCAGCGAGGCTGAGTGGTACTTCTTCAAAGGATATTGCGGTAAGTACCTAAACTCTTTAAACTTGTCCATTAAGATGTTATTACATGAAAAAGGAGTAATGGATCTAGTTTTAGACCAATAAGTTAAGCAACTGTAATGTCACAAGAGTTTCAGAGTGATTTTGATGACATTGGAGGTACACGTAGTGGAAAGAAATATAAATTAGATTTAAGATCTCCCACATTTGAAGGAAGTTCAGATAATACTAGACAATAGAGTCATAATAATACAGACAGAACAGAAGGGGGTATCCCTTACTACCCTTATACCCCACAGAAATAGACCAGGACTCAGAAAAATCCCGTAGGAACTCCATCTAGTAGCTCGCAGATAGTACATACTACCACTACATCACCTCCACCTACACCGCCGAGTGGTAGTAACACAACAAATCAACATTCACCACGTAGAAATAGAATGGGGGATGATATGAAACTACCTACCTTCAAGGGTACAGGGACAAAAGACCTAGAGCAGCATTGGTTTTTATGTGAATCCATGTGGACCATTAAAGGAATCCAAGATGATAATACTAAACTTGTCCAGTTGGTCACCACACTTAGGGAACGAGCCTTAACATGGTATATGAAGTATACCTCAGCGACACCCAAAACACTTGTACAGGTCAGAACTGCCATGATTAAAGAGTTTAAGAAACCTAAGTCTGAGTCACAGTGCATTACAGAGCTCAAAGACATTAAACAGCTACCTACAGAGTCAGTATGGGACTTTGATAAGAAATTCAAAGCCCTTATAGACCAAGTCAACTTTGAGTTTGCACCGGAGCAGCACAAGGAATGGTTTATTGCAGCGCTGCTCCCTCACATCAGACTGCCATTAATGCAGCAAAAACTCCAGACTCAGGATGATGCGTTGGAGATGGCGATGAAACTAGAGGCTTCACCTCTAGCGAAACTAGCACAGGTATGACAAACCTACAGAACCAGTTACCTAATCTCACGTTACAGTTGCATGAGATTAAGAAAAGCAAAGAGGTTGCACAAGAAATATGGTGCACAAAGTGTAAAGCACAAGGCCATGCTAAATACAACTATCCAGTCTTTGTAGAGTATCTAGCAACTGGGGCTCCTAACCCCTTACCATAGACCCACGGGCCGTGGTGTGAAATATGTAGAATGAGAAGACATCTACCTCAGCAATGCCCTCTACTTCAGAAGTACGTACAGACCCCTAAGAACTTATACTGTAACTTCTGCAAGTCCGTAGGCCATGATAAACACAATTTCCGAGCTTATGATCGCATGGTCGGGAGCAAGCACGACTTGTACAGAGTCCAATCAGAAACATAGGGTCTAGCAGTAGGACCACCGCATGATCCGGCTCATGTAGGCCATGGAGGAGGATTCAGAGGACAAGGCCGTGGAGGAGGCTTTGGCTGTGGAGAAGGATTTGGCCATGGCCATGGACCGATCACTTGTTACAACTGTGGAGTTGTCGGACATTATGCTAGGGACTATCAGAGCCCCACTACCACATGTAAATATTGCAAATCTTATGATCACGCTATAGAAGAATGTCCTTCCTTGATAGATAAGATCAAAGAACCTAAGCCAGTAGTACACCAGAACATCCAGCTTATTGCTGCTGAGCAGGAAGAACCGGAACCAAGAGTCAACATTGTGACTCGCAGTGGTGCTTCCACCAGTGGGACATCCCAAGATGCTGAGAAGAACACAGGTCACAAGTGGGTGCGCAAAGCTACTAACAAATCAACACCACTTGACCTAAAGAATAATAAATAGACATTTCAGGAAGCTAAGACTTCCTTTGATGAACCTACACAATCAGGATCATAGGTACAACTTTCTAGGGGCATACCATAGTAGACACCTTATGGCGTTAGCCCAGTACAGACACCATAGGCTACCACATCAGGAAGATGCGATGAGGATGAGTCGATAGGAAGCATATAATCCTTCCTGCGGAGTTGTTTAAAACTCATGAGAAATGAGAAAGATATCGGAGAGATTCAGCACATCATAGACCAGTGTCAGCCATCTTCTTCCATGAGTAGTGTGCAGCATGTTGTTCATAATATTATGGGCCATACAAGAATAGGAAGAGAGATGCGACTTACAACGCAAGTTGGACAATTTGAAATGGACGAGGTTATCCAAGATCTAGGATCAGAGGTAAATGTTCTAACTAAGCAGACATGGGAACATATGGGTATCCCTAAGTTAGTTAGATTTCCTATCCATCTGAGATTAGCTAATCAGCAGCGGGTATCGCCACTGGGTCGATTACCGCAGGTACCAGTTGACATTGACGGAGTTCACAGCTCTGTGGACTTTGAAGTAATAGAAATCATTGGTGATAGTAGACCATATCCAGCATTACTAGGCATTGATTGGGCGATCGGTAACATGGCTGTTATCGACCTAAAGAGAAGACAAATGACCTTTGAGGATGCGCAGATCCGGGTCATCACACCATTGGATCCTCTTCAGGGTCCTAGATACATTGAACCTATCTGAGCAGAGGAAGAGGCACATAACATGGAGAGTCTCTATCAGATGACTACGAACCAGAGTGACTACATCAATCCAACCGCAGAAGGGAACATTAGTTGGTGATGCGATAGCTCATGCGCATCGGACTCGGATGTTGGTCTAGAAAAATGGCAGAATAGACTTTACGAAGTCTCAGCTCGCAGATGTGCTTTTATGACTAAGTCACTGCGATGGATTGGTGCAGAGACTAATGAGATTCCATCATTTCATGGCCTAACAGATATCCAGGACTTTCTCCAGTAGTTTAAATAGCAAATTCCTCACGAGCAAAGGATCGTAGCTATGGACCTTGCAGTACGAGAAACACCTGCAAGATGGTGGTATGCACATAAAGAGAATATCACATCATGGAATGATCTTAAGAGACTGACGGCGATCAGATTCTCCACTGACAGAGAGTATGTCCAGCAGAAATACACAGGATAAAGTGACACCAGGTCACATATTCAGGCTTGTGAACAAAATTGGTGAGACATTCCCAAGGATGAATGGGTTCACCGATTCATTCACACTTTGGACACAGTTCCAAGGAACTAGTACATAGAGACTGAATTGCACAAGGGAACGACCACATGGCCACTTATGATAGAAAACTTTCTACTCACGTTCGCTTTTGAATCTGAGTATCCAAGTGTTGATAAGGCCCTAGATGTAATAAAGATTAAGATATTTGAGGACTATACCCTATCAGTGCATCCTCAACCTGAGTGGGATGTCCAGTTGGAAGATGCACTTGAGTGCTATAACTTCGCAGCAGAACCAGAGGATGAGGATGAGGATCCTCGCAACATAAACATTCCAGAGTCAGAAGGGACTCGCAAAGTTGACCGAATGAAGTTATAAATTCCAGATATCAAAGAGCCCATCAAGATTAAAAAGATCAACATTGGCATAGACACAGAACCCAAGTTTGCCTCTATTGGAGACTACTGGGATGATAAGATGGTAGGTCATATTGCAGATCTCTTACATGATTATCAGGATTTATTCCCCACTAAGTTCACAGAGATGAAGGGAATAATAGGAGATCTCGAAGTAATGAGGATACCATTGAAAGAAGATGCCAAACTAGTCAAACAACGTCCATACAGATTAAATCCGCGCTATAAAGAAAAAGTTAAGGATGAGATCGATAACATGCTAGGAGCAGGCATCATTGAGCCTATAGAAGAAAGCGAATGGGTTAGTCCCATGGTAGTACAAGAAAAGAAAACCAAAGGAGACACCAGGATCTATGTCGACTTGGGTAAACTCAATGATGCATTGCTTCATGACCCATTTCTGACACCTTTCACTGACGAAGTGTTAGACAATGTGGGAGGACAAGAGGTCTATTCCTTCACTGATGGCTTTTCAGGCTATCACCAGATCAGAATCCACCCAGAAGATCGACATAGGACCACTTTTGCAACAGAATGGGGCTCATTCCAGTATACGGTAATGCCCTTTGGTCTTAAGAATGCACCAGCTATCTTTTCTAGAGTAGAAGTTGTTGTATTTAAAGAATACATCCATAAATTCCTAGAGGTTTCTTTTGATGACTGGACTGTATTTGGGTTAATCGACAAGCACATAGGAGATCTAAGACTGATGTTAGAGAAATGTAGGCAATACCATATTTCTCTGAACTTGAAAAAATGTATATTCTGTGCACCATTTGGTATTTTGTTGGGTCACATTGTTTGCATACAAGGCTTGATCGTAGATCCTGCAAAGATTGCCATCATTGTAAATCTTTTAGCACCCAACTCAGTCAAGCAATTGAGGATAGTACTTGGTCATACTGGGTACGACAGAAAATTCATTAAGGGATATGCAAAGATTACAGCACCGATGGAAAAGCTGTTAAAGAAAGACATGAAATTCCTATGGAATGAGGAATGCTAGCATAGCCTAGACACACTTAAAGAGAAGATGGTTACAACACCCATCTTAGTATTTCCAGACTTAACAAAGCCATTTCATGTACATGTGGATGCATTTGGCATCGCACTAGGCATTGTTTTAATGCAACCAGGAGAAGGGGGTATCGATCACCCTATCGCATACTCAAGCAGAAAGCTCTCTACTACAGAAAAAACTACACCACGATAGAAAGAGAAGGCTTAGCTATAGTGTACGCTCTATAGAAGTTCAGGCACTACCTGTTGGGTGCCTTGTTCAAGATGTTTACTGACCATTCCGCGTTGAAGTATCTGGTCAATAAGCCAGTATTAGGAGGAAGAATCTGCAGATGGTTACTCCTATTTCAAGAGTATGATTTTGAAATCATTGTGAAACCAGGAAAATTGAATGGCGGACCTGATCATCTATCAAGGATAGACTCAAGAGAAGAGCCAAGTAATCTAGAGGACAATTTGCCACATGCGCAGTTGTTTTCTATCTAGATCACAGACGAATACTATGTTGATATTATTCACTTTCTCACTACCAGATGGGCACCTGTTGAGTTTACCAAGCATCAAAGGAAGAAATTGGTTGTTAAAGCAGCAGACTTCACCTTGATCGCAGGACAGCTATACAAGTTAGGTCCAGATGATGTCCTGCACAGATGTGTTATGCCGCATGAAAAAGATGCTATATTCAGAGAGGCACATTCAGGAACCACAAGAGGTCATTTCGCAGGAAAGCCGACTACGCAGAAAATCCTAGCTACAGGATTATGGTGGCCTACTCTACACAAAGACACTAAGGAAAATCGCAGATGTTGTGATATCTGCCAGAGGGTAGGAAAACCTTTACGATGAGATGAAATGCCGCTGCAACCACAGATCATGTTGTGGGAATTTGACAAGTGGGCTATAGACTTTGTGGGTCCTATCAACCCACCAGGAAAATGAACTGGTGTGAGATATATCATCACTGGAACAGAGTACCTCACTAGGTGGGCAGAGGCCAAAGCAGTAAGAAACTGTGATGCTACTACAGCTGCATAGTTCAAGGCTCTTAAGCCAATTTATATGTCCAGTAATTTTGATGAGTGATCAATGCACACATTTCTTTAACTGCACCATTGAGGCCTTGACAGAGGAATTCTAGATACAGCATCATAAGAGCACCCCCTATCACCCACAAGCTAATGCTACGGTGGAGGCCTTTAACAAGATTCTAGAAAATGCTCTGTTGACAAGCCAAAATAGGCACAAGTGTCAACCAAGAGACAACCCGATCCAAGAATTTTTGAGATGCTCTCATTCATTTGAATAGCTGTCCCTGATGGGATTAAGGCCCCATTGGCTTTCCTAAATCACTACTAGCTACAGGAGAGGATTACAAAAAGGAAAAAACTAAAACTACTGTTTATAATCAAATCTATACCTATCCCTATACAAGTTAATAAATGTCATATATTACAATATCAATCAGTTAAATTAAACCTACTTCAAACAATTAATTTATAATACAAGAAAAAAAGTTAACTAAATTTCAACCAGAGTTAATAAATTACAGAGATACATTATAAACACCTGTACATTAATTACAAGATAAGAAGATAACCTGAATTCAATATAAATATAAAGATCTGATTCAAAGGGTTTTTAATAAAATAATTAAAAGAAAAACTACTAATCTACTCTAAGTCCTATCCTGATCAGGAGCGTAAAAAAAACATTAACCTGAGATCAAATTTGCCAATAAGACTACTTCATTAATAATCTTGAAAATATTCAAAATAAATTCAGAAATTAAACAAGATCATACAGTAGATATATCACCTATATTATGATGTTCAATCATCAAATTTACAACATGACATATATCAGCACAATCGAAAACAGTATAAGTCGACAATTATACATGATAGATTTGCATAAATTCATTAAAGAAATCATGACAAACATTAATAATGTAGAAAAAGTGACAAGACCAAGCAATACCATAAACACATATGTGAAGTATAAATACTGTGAATATATATAGATATCACCAGTTTAAAATACTGTAGCTGCTGACAACAAATTGCCTTAAGTCATAGGAACAATCAAACAATGGTCTTGTCTCTCCCTTTTCCAAAACTATTAACCCCCCCTTAGTAAAAACATGTCTCCTTTTAATAAAAATTCGAATCCCACATCGAGACAATTCAACAAAACTGGAAAACTATCTAATCTAAATCTCAACCAATCCCATTAAAAATGACAAGTGAAACATGTCCTTTCTAACATACGTTATAATGTCTTGGAAATGGAGAGATTCAACTGATAGTGCGAAATCAAGAAAAATAGTAGTGCTAATAATATATTGACACCTGGTAAATAGGATTGTCAATTGATTTGTTTCCCAATATCCAGGGATCAACCTGAAGGTACGCGATCTTCCAAATCCGAGAGAGATCATCTACAATGTTCCCTGCGATACTACACAGAAAATAAATATAATTAAAACACACACAACAACAAAATAAAATAAACTATATAATGCATAAATTAATACAAAACCAATACCTGTAAGGAAATAACTAGATTATCAATCTATCATAACTTCAAAACCTGAAACCAATAGTAAGCGCACCTCAAAACATTATAATTTCATAGGGGCATTAAACACCTGAATGTTTACACCACTTGATGGATTCTGCGACTGACCCTTGAATTGAATTAAAGTAACTTGAGCATTAAGCTCACGTACTTTCTCCTCATTCTTATCATTTTCATTCTGTAATTTAAGGACCCTTCTAACCAACCTATTCTTATGTTTTTTTAAACGCGGAATATGCTTATCATTCGAGTCTACCTTCTCCTTCAACTTAAGATTCTCAGCCTCCATAATATCGCGATGAGCTACCATCTCAGTCACCCTTTCTTCCATCCTGTGTATTTTATCTAACAAGCAATTAACAAACAGCGGGTGAATCATATCCCCAACTTGATAAGAACCTGGTAAGTTTGTCTCTACAGACTTTCCCTTAGCTGGATAATCAACAATAGGATCAACCCGAAGATCTTTGTCAAATGCAGGAGGACTATCATCTACAGGGCTCGGGATAAACTCATGCTCAATGTCACGGCCATCATCAGGTAAAACAGGGTTCCTTTCTTCATCATCTATTACGACTATTTCAATATGAACACTACTGCTCACAGGAGGTTTAACGACATTACCCTTAACCATACTTCTTGTAAACCTGCCAAATACCTTGGCATTCGTCCTTTTGCCAGTCTGCTTGCAGATATCAGTATTTCATTTCGGGGTTACAGGAGATAAATCCAAAGACTTCCTCATGCACTTAGAAATCACAGGAGTGCCGGGACTACTCATAGGAGAGGGAACAAAGTTATTATAAATATTGGGGCTCATACGACCGTGTTGTGCCCCTACCCAACAGCCTTTAAAAAACATTATTTCATCAAACAAAATTGTGTTTTGTTTTGATGAAATGTTTGAATTTCATATAGCAAAACTAAAGAATTGACAGCTACTGAAATGGTGACATCACAGAAGCTACTGAAACAATGAAATTAAATGTTTTTAAAGAAAACCTTTGCGAATTATGGATTAGTTGACAAAATCGCTACTTTGAAATTATTTTGAGTGGATTTTCATTGAAAATCAAGGGATAAGTGTTAATAATTTGTCATGACTTAATCTTGAAATCTTATTCAAATATTTATCATTTGATTTTATTATGTGATTTTGTTATTATAAATATTGCTAAGGTTTTGAGATCGGAAGGTTGAAACTATCAAACAATATGAGCATTCTTAGTATTGGTAATATTGGTGGATATTCCTCCACATGGGTAAAAGACAAAGTAACCATAAACATTATTGGATATTTTCCATATGAAACGACAACCAAAAGAGTATTTTTAAACAATAAAGAATTATTTCATGGATTAAATATGATGTTTATATTGAAAGGAGATTTATGGTAGTGAAGCTTTCAACACTTTTGCAATTAATACCATATCTTGTTTTCATAAGTGGATGGACATCATGACAATTTCCAAGATATTGTTGCCACATTACAAGAAGTTTGAAAAAGCATATATTTGTTTTCTCAAATCATTTTTGAATTTAAGCAGATCGATAGGTAATTCGATTTTAGAGAGGATCTACTTCTCTATCATACATTTATGGTGATTTCACACAAGTTGTTTTCATTTTATGAAGAAATAAATTTAAATCCGCAAATGTGCATTCACCGCCAAATTAAGAATGGGATTAGGGATTGATTTAATGTCATTAACAAATTGCAGTTTGTTGTTTTGAGGATATACCACCATATGCCAAACAAAAACTACAACGAATAAAACAATTTACCACATTACCGTATTTGAATTGATTGTGAAGACATGTGTGGCCAGATAAATCCTGAATTTCTGTAGATAAAAGAGACTTAGTCTTCAGCAAATATATTTTCATTAATTTTTTTTGAAAACCTGTTAGCATGAATTAAATATTGCTGAGATATCATCAAAGAAATGATTGTAAACACCACGTTTCTCTTCCAAAAATTAATGCGTAGACAGTTAGCAATAACACTTATTGAGTTATTCATTTTGTTTCTGCAGAGATTCGAGGGTCTCAGGTGATTAGCTTCATTCCAGAAAAG
Organism: Pseudotsuga menziesii; assembly: GCA_001517045.1. Classification (NCBI taxonomy): domain Eukaryota; kingdom Viridiplantae; phylum Streptophyta; class Pinopsida; order Pinales; family Pinaceae; genus Pseudotsuga; species Pseudotsuga menziesii. Next base: position 716,677 of record LPNX010022471.1, read on the forward strand.
GAACGAAACTGCCAGGATTGTTGCCAGTTACAAAAATCGCGTTTTCAACTAGCAGGCATTTTTCTGGGCTACATTGTGAGCAGATGGAGGCAAATCTAAAAAATATGCCACATGGGTTTTCTTCAGAACAGACCCATTTAGCTTTAATTTGGAGGATTTCTCCAGAAAGTGATGGATTCTAGGAGATTTCGGGGATCCTCTAAGCGCGAATTTTCCAGTTGCGGTCGACAAAAAATTTCCTGTGTAAAGCTCGATTTGGTTTCCATTTCTTCTGATCTTTGTCTATTTAAGCAAACTGGAATTTGATGGTGAAAGGGAGCAGACTGGGGGCTGCCACAGCTCAAAATATTTCTCTTTTGAAAGCTCTATAAACATTGCTGCTCTGTTTGAGGAATTACTTCTTCAGGAAAATAAAAAATGCATGATTGCTGAAAGGTTGGAGGTGTTCTTTCTTCTCAACCAGGGTCGATAGTTTGGGGAAAAGAGACAACAAGACTATGGTTTGATCTTTTGTAACTGGAGATAGCTTCCTGTCAGCAGATACAATCTTTAAACTGGTGATAAATTATATATATGTTTACAGTTTTCTGCTTAGCACATGTGTATGCTATCCCTAGACTTGTTACTATTTTTCTGCATTATGCATGTTTGTCATAATCTCTTTTATGAAATTGTGCAAATATATTATGTTTGGCTATTGACTTATGCTGATTATCATTTTGTTAATAAATGCCATGTTGTAAATTGGCGATTGACATCGTTACGTACATGGTTTACATGTCTATTGCATGATCTTGTTAATGTCTGAATGTCTTTTAATATTTTCAAGAGTATTCATGCAGTAGTTTTATCAGCAGAATTTCATTACAGTTTAAATATTCTTTTTGCTCTTGATCAGGATAAGATCGAGAAATAGATTAATAGTTGTTTCTTTTAAATTATTTTATGAGAAACAGCGAGTGAATCAGATCTTTATGCGCATATCATATTCAAGTTATTTTCTTATCTTATGATCAATGTACATGTGTTTATAATATCTTTTTTGTAATTTGTACAGCCTGCTAATATTCGGTTAAATTATTTCATTCTTGTATTATAGATTGATTGGGGTAGATTAATTTTTAAATTAGTTTGTAATATATTAATAAAATAGTAATTATATTAACTAATTCCCTTGGCACAATTTACAGGGATAGTATAGATTCAATTAACCAGAATAGTAGTTTTAGTTTTATCTTTTAGTTAGATTTTTCAGGCTAACAGAGCCTTTAAACCTATCGGGAACAGCCATCCCAAATAGGTTGGAGCCTGCTTTAAGGATCCTGGTCTGGGTTGTCTCCCCCTTTGCGTGCATAGTCACATATGCCCGTCAATAGACCGGTAGGGTTTGACACAGGTTCGTGTAAAGGCAAAATCGAAACTTGATTCAGCTCTTGATGCCTGACACATTCCTCAGGGAAACCAAACTGATAGTGACAGAAAACCAGAAACCATTCGAATCAATAAACTTATCCCACGACCTTTTTTGCTTTGACAATTGCCTCTCTATTAACATTCTCACCAGGCCGTGGTGAAAAAGACTGTGACTAATATTTTTTGGACCCTTTTTAATAGCTGAGGACATTTTTGTCATACTCTTAACCAGATAATGAGCCAAATTAAGAGGAAAACCAAGAAACACCGCCATTAACCGTAGATGATATACGTAAGCCGAGGAGAGACGACCTTCATAGGTCACATACCTGTGTATAATATCCAGGACTGGCCGCCACTCCTTCTTAAAGTATTTCCGGGACACCCCAGTTCTAAATGAGACATCTTGACAGGGATTCTTCAGCATTTTCCGCCACTCAGTAACCTCCATATGCTTATACTTAAACCATCGCTCCCCCGTCAACGACAACCAGTGGCAAGAGCAACTGAACGCTCGTCCACTCGAAACTGGAGATCACCCACCTTAAACCGAGAGTCAGCAAAAGACAAAGCAAACACCCTCATCACCTCAGGGTTTGAGTCCAAGAACTTACGAATAAACAACAACCATCCGACAGCCTCAACTTTGGTTAAAAGCTCAGGGTTTGAGTCAAAGAGCTTCATCTCATAGGGCTCGACTCTCACCACTGACACCATGACTAACTATGCACATGCATGAAACCTCACCCAGAAAAGATACCCGAGATCAAAACACGACAGAAAACCAGAGAGTGAGCACTCAGGGTGTAGACCCAGTAGAAAACCTAAGCGATGTAACCCTATGCATTCATAAACCAACTACAACATGAGTGAATGCAGCCAATAACCCTGAAACTTCGGCATGAAAGATAATGATAACACTACAAGGCAATTGAAATGAGAAATGATGAAAAAAAAATCCAGATTTAACTGATCTTGCCATTATTTATCCGGGATTATTGACATGAGACCACTCATTACATATAATACAGGTGTTTGAATGAGCATGGAGCCACGACACTACACAGGTACTCGGAATTGAATGTGATTGACAGAGCTAAGTACCCACGCAATAATACCATATCAATTTGCCGGTAAGTGGATCAGTTTCGGCAGTGACAAACGTGAATCAAACCACATACAAACAATGAACCTTGATCAATGACATATCAACCTTAGTATATGATATTTTAACCTTTAGGAATGGCGGATATGCTACGTGAAATACAAATCCCATGACGCATTGTGTCAACCTTGACCTTTACATGTGATAATAAAATTGACATATGAAGCTTATCATAAAGATCAAGATCAAATAACAAGGTTGGGTCATGCATAATTCACAGATTAAATTAAAGGCTCTGGAAATATAATTCGAATAAATCCCGAGAAGGTACCAATCCATACAATGATCAACCTTATCAATATTTATAATAAAAAAATCAAATGGTAAAGATCAATTGATAAATGTTTGGATAAGATTTCAATATTAGGTTATAGTAATAGGTATAGAAATTATTAACGCTTATCCCTTCATTTTTTAAAAGCAAATCCACTCAAGATAATAATTTCATAATAGTGATTTTGTCAATTAATCTATAGTTTGAAAAGGTTGTAAAAACATGGAATTTCACTGATTCAGTAGCTCACGGAAAGTCACCCTTTCAGTAGCTGGTGATTCATTAGATTTACCATAAGAAAGTCGAACATTTCATCAAAACAAAATAAAATTTTGTTTGATGAAATAATGTTTTTTAAGGCTGTTGAGTAGGGGCACAACAGATGGCGACTGACTGGGCGGAACAGTTATCTTTGTTGGCTTTCTTAACCTGAAATCATGGAATCAAAGAAATTTGATCCTAGATGTATGCCACTATACAGACTTCGATATTTGAACATCTTAACAGATTCAGGTATTTCATACTTCTACAAAATTACCAGAAATTTATGGTTTTAACTATTTATTTGATAAAGATCAAGCCTCTCACAAAAATCAGTCCAAACGAAGTAAAACAGTAAGTGGCTTAGTTTTGAAAAATAAAATATCAATACCACAAGCATGGCCCTGCTACCAGCAGGCATTCATAGCCTCGACAGGGTTGCTTCAAATCCCAACGAATGCCAGTATCCCATCTGCTAGTTATAGATATACAATTCTGGTTAGGTTGAATTTGTGACCATCATTTTCTCTTTTAATTTTATTACTTCTGAAGGCCATGGTTCAAGCTTGGTAACCAGATAGTCAATCACTAATCTGCACCATAGTAAATAAACCGGCTCGTAATGAGACCTTTTATCCCTTAGTGTTTTTCCAAGGGCCATTGTCTAGGCTTGGTGACCAGAAACGACAATGTTACTGAATCCAAACCTATGATCCTGAACAGACCGGCTCGTTATGAGACCCTCTATCCTTCAGATTATTTTTTGAAAATATTCAAATCCATCCATAGCCAGAATGTAAGTATATTTAATCTCCAAAGAGATTATCTTAGCAGATGGGGAGGCAAGTCTGATTCTCTTTATGAGAAAGGATGGCGTAAAAGATTTAAATAGATAACCTTGTCAAGTACTGTCCTAATCCATTTGGAAAAATATCTGCAGAGACTCATATTATTAATTAATCATAATTTGAGATTTTCTGGTAAAATCTAGAAAGATGAAAGACCATCCACTGTTTAAGAAATAAAACAGTGTGACAATTTTTAGGATAGCAAAATCTCCATGCATGATTGCAGATCAATCAGAGAACTTGATAAAAATATCATCAGCTCGAATTTTGATATATTGATTAGACTCAAAAATATGCAAATAAAACAACATATGAGAATGAGAAAATATGTAAAACAAACCAATCAAAAAGACGCACCAACAAAATCCACAAGCCAAGCACACCACACAAGGTATGTACAGGATAATCCCTTGAGGGGGATCAGCAGAAATATTTCTTAATCAGATGACCATTCACTGGAAGGTTCTCAATGTCACCCTCCAGTGTCTGCAACCTGAAAGTGCTAGGACCAAGTTTTTCTGTAATAATAAATGGTCCCATCCATAGGCATTGGAACTTAGTATGTTTCCCTTTGTCTTCGTGCTCCTTGTCCCATTTCAGAACTAGATCACCTACTTCCAAATCCCTACTGGCTGAATTTTTGTGATCAAACCAATATTTCACGATCTGTTGGTGTTTGTCAAACTTTTTTCTAGCCGACTCTCTATCCTCCTCCAGTTTAAGCAAGGTATTAATTCGATGTTCCATGGTAGAACATGATGTCTCTTATACTAACTGGGAGAGCTATAAAGAGGGTAAAAATAAATGAGGAGGAAAGATGGCTTCTTTACCATATACGAGAAAAAAAGGGAGAGTTACCTATGGCATCCTTGGGAGTCACTCTGTCATCCCACAAGGCATTCGATAAAGCGTTGTGCCAATTCCTATGATGATTAGCCACCGTACGTTTCAGAATCTTGATCAAATTTTTATTGGAAGATTCAGCTAATCCGTTACCCTGAGGATAATAATTAGCTGAATACTTTAACTTTATGCCCTTTTCAAATGCATATTCAGTTAATTTTACAGAAGAAAAATAGGTTGCATTGTCAAAAATCAGGTATTCGGGAACACCAAATCTGGTGATAATAAAAGAATCAAGGAATGATATCACCTGTTCTGAGTTAACCACTCGCAAAGGGATGGATTCAAACCATATAGTGAAATAATCTGTGGCTGTCAAAATGTATTTATGCTCCTGTGAAGAAGCTGGTGTGATTGGACCAACAATGTCCAGACCCCATTGTTGAAATGGGAGTTCAATAATAACTGGCTGGAGGGGTAACACTGCTTTCTTAAGTCTGTCGCCTGCTGTCTGATACTCCTGACATTTTCTCACAAAGGAAAATGCATATTTGAACAATGTAGGCCAGTAATATCCCCCTTTGAGTACTTTGTCAGAAGTAGTTTCCCCGCCGAAGTGTCTCCCGGCTGGTCCTGCATGTAATTGGGACAACACATTATCAACTTCATTTTTTTCTANTATCCACCTTTGAGTACTTTGTCAGAAGTAGTTTCCCCGCCGAAGTGTCTCCCGGCTGGTCCTGCATGTAATTGGGACAACACATTATCAACTTCATTTTTTTCTAAACAACGAAGGAGAAATCCTTCGAAATTCCTTTTGAACAGAATATTATCAATGAGCTAATAAGGGGCATATTTCAATATCAAATCCCTTTTGTTGCGTGAATCTAAATGTTCAAGAGAATTCCCATGCAATAGTAAAAACTTAATATCATTATACCAAGAATCAGAGGGAGCTGAGATTGGAAAAAATTCCCTTTCAAAGAGATAATGTTCGTCAAAGAAGTGCGGATCAGATTCAGAAGCGTCTGAAGATCCGGCTTCCAACTTACAGAGTCCTTGTCCTCTGACAATCTTTAAAGGCTTTATTTCCAGATCATATTCTTAAAGTGTTGTAACCCAATGGGCTCGTTTTTCACCCAGGTCCTTTTGTACCAAAATATTTTTGACTGCTGAATATGGCACAATGACCTTGGTGTGAGACTTCAGCAAATAAAGCCGGAAATGTTTCACTGATTTAAAAACAACAAATGCTTGTCTGTCCACTTCTGGGTAGTTCAGCTCTGAACCATTCAAACCAGAACTTGTAAAGGCAATGGGGGCCTCATTGTTTTCTTGATTTTTCTGCGTTAGAACAGCAGCATACGAAGAGTCAGAAGCAAACGTATACAAAATAAACGGCTTAGAAAAATATGGGCTTCTTAAGGTAGGATCTTCAGCAATAGCTTTTAAGATGTCATGAAAATATTGCTTCTCTTCAGCAGACCATTTAAACTCAACATCTTTTTTAATCATTTTCTGAAGCGGCCTGACAATTTCGGTGAAACCAGGAATAAATCTAGAAACAAAATTTATCTTCCCAAGAAAATACTGCATGGTTTTCTTTGAGTGAGGCATAGAAATCTGGGATATATCCTGGGTACGTTCTGGGTCAATATTAATACCTTGTTTAGAAACTACAAAACCTAGTAACTTACCTTCTGTAACCGCAAAGATGGATTTCTTTGGATTCAGGGAGATCCCATATTTCCTGCAATGTTCAAAGACCCTCCTGAGATGTGTTAGATGATCAGCTCTATTCTTTGAAAAGATGGTAACATCATCAAGATAAATGACAACAAATTTACTGATCATACCTCTAAATGCAATATCCATTGCCCTTTGGAACGTTGCTCCGACATTACTTAGACCAAATGGAATTTTTCTATAGGCATAGGTTCCCCAAGGAGTTCTAAAGGTTGTTTTCAATTGATCTATTTTGGACACTAACACTTGGTTGTATCCCGAGAAGCCATCTAAAAGTGAAAACATTTCAGATCCAGAGACCTGTTGTAATATTTTTTCCATTGGAGGAAGAGGATAATTGTCCTTTTCAGAAACCTTATTCAGATTTCGAAAATCGACGCATAACCTGATATCACCATTTTTCTTTCTGATAGGGACAATATTTTCCACCCATTGGGCATGTCGTAATGGAAAAATTATTCTGGAAGCAAGGAGTTTATTCAGCTCCTTCTTAACAGCCAGTTCTAGACTACGATGCATTTTTCTCAATTTCTGTTGGAAAGGTTTAGCATCTTGTTTCATGGGAATGACATGTTGCATTATATTTGCATCAAATGTCTTAATATCATCATACGTTCATGCAAAAATGTCCTTAAACTCATTAAAGAGTCGTATGAAGGATGTTTTTTCCTGGGGAGTACATGTACTACCCAGATTGACACATTGAGGGTTGTGTTCAGTGCCTAGATTTACAATTTCAGATTGCATAATGGAGCTGTTGGTTTTACAATTTATCCTAGCTTTAAATTTATCCTTTAGATCATAAAATTTCTCCAGCTTAATCACAAATCTGGGAAGAGTGCTGACCTGATCGAGATATTCCTCAATTGAACAAGGCTTATGAATCACCACAAAGTTATACAGGTCTTCGTCATGAGTCATTTCGTCGATGAGCGCATCTTTAAAAGTATCCTTCAAAGTTAGAAAATCGATCAACTGTTGGTCGTTGTTGAAGACTCTCCAATTCACAATGTTATCAGGTATGGACAGTCTGAAAAGTAATTCAACAGAGAAGGAATCAGAAAGAATCCCTTCAGATGGAATTAATCTTGAAGCAACGTTAGCTAAAATATCTGCTTCCTGATTTAAATACCGAGGAATAGAACTTATGTTAAAGGCTTCAAATGATAGTAATAGATTCCATACCTCTGCCTGGTAATTCCTTAGATGCCCAGCAATGCAATGTATAGTGTTACGTACTTTTCTAACAATAATCTTAGAGTCTCCTAACACTACAAAAGCTTTGGCCCCCAGGTCGATTGCCTTTTTCAGCCCTTGAATCAGGGCTTCATATTCAACAATGTTATTGGTGCAATCAAATTCTAACCTACAAGCAAGGAAATACCTTTTTCCATGGGGATCGATCAATAAATAACTGGCCCCAGCTCCTTCCTTTGACTTAGATCCATCAAAGTATAGAGACCAGAGACCATTATTCAGATCTAGATGCGTAGTGTTAAGAACTGGAATTTTGTCTGGGACTTGTGTAAAATGGAAAATTTCAGACTGCTGTCCTGCATCTTGGACTGATGAAGTTTTAGCCTCAAGGTTTCCAAAGAAAGAGTCAACCATGTAGTTTCCCATAATGGTATCAGTGAATAATACTGGTTCATTTGAGTTTTCCAGTTCTGTGACCGTGTGTTTCATATAACGTTCTTGGTCGATCTTGATTTTATTTGGATGACCATTATGGGGTATCCATAAATGTGACCAGTCGATTGCAAAATATCCCTTCAATTTTTCAGACCAATCTCTGCTGAGAAATAAGCCATATGCTTCTGGGATATCTACAACAATTATATCAATGATAAAATGGACTTGAGGGTTTGAAGCTAACCTTATCAACACCTCATTTAACCTTCCCATTACTCTCACATTTGATTGGTCAAGCTGCACAATGCTTGTATCACATGGCACAGGAACTACATTAAGTTTTTTGCACACTGAGTATGGCATAACATTTTTGGAAGCCCCTGAGTCTATCATACAATTATGCACTTTATGATTGCAGATTTCAAACGTAAGTAGAAAGGGGGGAGTTGAAGAGTCTGATTTCTTACCTATGGATGAGACATTGACTGAAGATTTTGTTGAGTTATCTCTGGTATTAGTAGAATTGTTTTGAGTGGACATAGTTTTTCCATTTTTACTTAGAGATACCCCTTGCATCATCTTGTCACAAATTACAGGCAATTTGAGGAGTTCATAGATAGAAATGTTGGCTCTGATTTTCTTTAAATCCTCAACCAGATCATATTCTAAATCCAAAGAAGGTGCATATTTAGTATTTGGAGGCTGGTTTTTTGTTTTGACAGCTGAACTGTCATCTGTAGAAATCAGGGAAGATCCCCCTGAGGGCTGATCTTTCTTTCTTCTAGTGTTGTATTGATGCTGATTGACATTCATAATAGCCACATCTTCATCATCAGTCAATTCCATGGTGTCCAAGAAGTGACTGATAACTTGAGGAGGTTTATCTTCATTTCTATTATCAGTGTTTTGGGTATCTTCAGAATTCTGTCCAGAAGATTGAGTTTCATTTTTAGTTGATATTTCAAGGCCTGAGACTAATAATTTGAGGAAACTATTAATCTCATCAACACTATTAGCTTCAAAGGGTGGAGTCTGTTTTGCAACTGTGTTTTGGAATGGTCTTCTGAAAGGTTGTCTAGGTGGTTCTTTATTCGGAGTACTTTCAGAAGTACCTTTCTTTAAATCAATGATTTCATTAGACAGTTTTTTAATAACTCTTTGGAGGCTGTCTAGATCTAATGCATCTTGGCCTTTTTTTTCTAGAGTTGTAGTTTTAGAGGGATTGTCAGACTTTTTATGAGAAGAAGATGTCGAATCAGTATCTAACCCAGGGTTTGTCTTTATAGCAGACATGTCTTTTTCAACCTTAATTGCTTCTTCAAAATTTTCAGCAAGGGTAGGTTTGGCTGCTCTTCTGACAAACATGGCCATTGATACAGGCAAGGCTGAAGTAAAGAATTCAATAGTGACATCTTTATCTAGCCTCGAGGTGGCAGGAATCCTATTTCTAAGAGTCAAAAACCGCTGATTAAAATCTTTTACTTTCTCCTTGGCTTCCATACAGATCCTAGACAACTCTAACACCAACACAGCTGGAGTCTTATCGTCTCCAAACTTGTTCATGAAAGCTAGTTCGAATTCATTCCAGCTGGTAATGGAACCAACTGTAAGTGAAAAGTACCACATCGAAGCTTTACCTTCAAATGTATAAGGGAAAATTCGATAGACTACATCTTCATGTTCAACATCCAAAAGCCGAACCGCTAGCATAAACTTCTTGACATGGTCCTCAGCTGGCTCTTTCAGCTCAGGGTTGAACTTAGGCAACAGTTTCTCAGGATGCTTGGGTAAAGGTTGTTGATCGCCTAGAACAGCAACTGCATCCTGAGCTAACCATGGCATATTATCATTAGGGTTAGGGTTTACACCTGCCATGTTTCCTGGTGGTGATGGTGGTTGACCCGACCCTCCCGAAGCAGGTGGTCCTGTAGAAGATGAAGGTTGATTGGCGTGTGTTAAAGATTGTCGTATCTGGAGATCAGGAATGGCACCTAAAGGTTGCTCTTGTTCTCCTGAAACTGGTTCATGATGATGAGTGCGAGGACGAGTGATCTGTGGGAGAGGTAATTCAGTGGGCTGGCACCCGGTGAGATTCGAATAAGCCCTTGTTAAAATTCTACGAGATTCGTTTATGCCCTCTTCGAACTGGTCAAGTTCTTCAGGTTGGTGAGCACTTCTAGAGTCGAACTGAGAGATAAGGTTTTGAACAGAGTCGTTTAGTGGGGCTTCACCGAATCATGATGAGCGGATAGTACGTGGTTGTGATGATGACTGTATTTGAGGGGTGGAAGGCTGATTAATTTTATGAATAGGATTGTTTTCATTAGCCATCTACTTAAGTTGGCCCTCCTTCTAGTGCCATTGTTGACAGGACAAAATAGGCACAAGTGTCAACCAAGAGACAACCCGATCCAAGAGTTTTCGAGATGATATCAGTCATTTGAATAGCTGTCCCTGATGGGATTAAGGCCCCGTTGCCTTTCCTAAATCACTGCTAGCTACAGGAGAGGATTACAAAAAGGAAAAAACTAAAACTATTGTTTATTAATCAGATCTATACCTATCCCTATATAAGTTAATAAATGTCATATATTACAAGATCAATCAGTTAAATTAAACCTATTTCAAACAATAATTTATAAAACCAAAACAAACGTTAACTAAATGTCACCCAGAGTTAATAAATTACAGAGATACATTATAAACACCTATACATTAATTACAAGATAAGAAGATAACCTGAATGCAATATAAATATAAAGATCTGATTCAAAGGGTTTTTAATAAAATAATTAAAAGAAAAACTACTAATCTACTCTAAGTCCTATCCTGATCAGGAGCGTAAAAAAAACATTAACCTGAGATCAAATTTTCCAATAAGACTACTGCATTAATAATCTTGAAAATATTCAAAATAAATTCAGAACTTAAACAAGATCATACAGTAGATATATCACCTGTATTATGATGTTCAATCATCAAATTTACAACATGACATATATCAGCAAAATCAAAAACAGTATAAGTCAACAATTATACATGATAGATTTGCATAAATTCATTAAAGAAATCATGACAAACATTAATAATGTAGAAAAAGTGACAAGACAAAGCAATACCATAAACACATATGCGAAGTATAAATACTGTGAATATATATAGATATCACCAGTTTAAAATATTGTAGCTGCTGACAACAAACTACCTTAAGTCACAGGAACAATCAAACAGTGGTCTTGTCTCTCCCTTTTCCAAAACTATCGACCCCCCCTTAGTACAAACATGTCTCCTTTTAATAAAAATTCGAACCCCACATCGAGACATTTCTACAAAACTGGAAAACTATCTAATCTAAATCTCAACCAATCCCATTAAAAATGACAAGTGAAACATGTCATTTCTAGCATACGTTATAATGTCTTGGAAATGGAGAGATTCAACTAATAGTGCGAAATCAAGAAAAACAGCAGTGCTAATAATATATTGACATCTGGTAAATAGGATTGTCAATCGATTTGTTTCCCAATATCCAGGGATCAACCTGAAGGTACGCGATCTTCAAAATACGAGAGAGATCATATACAACATTCCCTGCGATACTACACAGAAAATAGATATAATTAAAACACACACAACAACAAAATAAAATAAACTATATAATGCATAAATTAATACAAACCAATACCTGTAAGGAAATAACTCGATTATCAGTCTATCATAACTTCAAAACCTGAAACCAATAGTAAGCGCACCTCAAAACATTATAATTTCATAGGGGCATTAAACCCCTGAATGTTTACACCACTTGATGGATTCTGCGACTGACCCTTGAATTGCGTTAAAGTAACTTGAGCATTAAGCTCACGTACTTTCTCCTCATTCTTATCATTTTCATTTTGTAATTTAAGTACCCTTCTAATCAACCTATTCTTATGTTTTTTTAAACGCAGAAGATGCTTATCATCCGAGTCTACCTTCTCCTTCAACTTAAGATTCTCAGCCTCCATAATATCGCGATGAGCTACCATCTCAGTCACCCTTTCTTCCATTCTGTGTATTTTATCTAACAAGCAATTAACAAACAATGGGTGAATAATATCCCCAACTTGATAAGAACCTGGTAATTTTGTCTCTAAAGACTTCCCCTTAGCTGGAGAATCAACAACAGGATCAACCTGAAGATCTTTGTCGAACGCAGGAGTACTATCATCTACAGGGCTCGGGATAAACTCATGCTCAATGTCACGGCCATCATCAGGTAAAACAGGGTTCCTTTCTTCATCATCTATTACGACTGTTTCAATATGAGCACTACTGCTCACAGGAGGTTTAATGACATTACCCTTAACCATACTTCTTGTAAACCTGCCAAACACCTTGGCATTCAGTCTTTTGCTAGTCTGCTTGCAGATATCAGTATTTCATTTCGAGGTTACAAGAGTTAAATCCGACGACTTCCTCATGCGCTTAGAAAGCATAGGAGTGCCAGGACTACTCATATGAGAGGGAACAGAGTTATTACAAATATTGGGGCTCATACGACTGGTAGGGTTTGACATAGGTTCGTGTAAAGGAGAAATCGAAACTTGATTCAGCCCTTGATGCTTGACACATTCCTCAGGGAAATCAAACTGATAGTGACAGAAAACCGAGAAACCATCCGACTCAATAAACTCATCCCATGACCTGTTTTGCTTTGACAATCGACTCTCTATTAACATTCTCACCAGGCCGTGGTGAAAAAGACTGTGACTAATATTTTTCTGACCCTTTTTAATAGCTGAGGACATTTTTGTCATACTCTTAACTAGATAATGAGGCAAATTAAGAGGAAAAACAAGAAACACCGCCATTAACCGGAGATGATATACGTAAGCCGAGGAGAGATGACCTTCACAAATCACATACCTGTGTATAATATCCAGCACTGGCCGCCACTCCTTCTTAAAGTATTTCCGGGACACCCCAGTTCTAAACGAGACATCTTGATAGGGATTCTTCAGCATTTGCCGCCACTCAGTAACCTCCATATTCTTATACTTAAACCATGGCTCCCCTGTCATGGAAAACTAGTGGCAAGAGCAACTGAACGCTCATCCACTTGAAACTGGAGATCACCCACCTTAACCCGAGAATCAGCAAAATACAAAGCAAACACCCTTGCCACCTCAGGGTTCGAGTTCGAGAACTTATGAATAAACGAAAACCATTCGACAGCATCGACTTTGGTTAAAAGCTCAGGCTTTGAGTCAAAGAGCTTCATCTCATAGGGATCGACTCTCACCACCGACACCATGACTAACTGTGCACATGCACGAAACCTCACCCAAAAAAGATACCCGAGATCAAAACACGACAGAGAACCAGAGATTGAGCAGTCAGGGTGCAGACCCAGCAGAAAACCTAAGTGATGTAACCCTACGCATTCATAAACCAACTGCAACATGAGTGAATGCAGCCAATAACCCTGAAACTTTGGCATGAAAGATAATGATAACACTACAAGGCAATCAAAATGAGAAAGGACGGCAAACAACTCCAAATTGAACTGATCTTGCCATTATTTATCCGGGATTATTGACATGAGACCACTCATTGCATATAATACAGGTGTTTGAACGAGCATGGAGCCATGACACTACACAGGTACTCGGAATTGAATGTGACTGACAGAGCTAAGTATCCACGCAATAATACCATATCAATTTACTGGTAAGTGGATCGGTTTCGGCGGTGACAAACGTGAATCAAACCACATACAAACAATGAACCTCGATCAATGACATATCAACCTTAGTATATGATAGTTTAACCTTTACAAATGGTGGACATGCTACGTGAAATACAAATCCCATGACGCATTGTATCAACCCCGACCTTTACATGTGATAATAAAATTGACATATGAAGCTTATCATAAAGATCAAGATCAAATAACAAGGTTGGGTCATGCATAATTCGCAGATTAAATTAAAGGCTTTGGAAATATAATTCGAATAAATCCCGATAAGGTACCAATCCATATAATGATCAACCTTATCAATATTTATAATAACAAAATCAAATGGTAAAGATCAAGCGATAAATGTTTGGATAAGATTTCAATATTAGGTTATAGTAATAGGTATAGAAATTATTAACACTTATCCCTTCAGTTTTTAAAAGCAAATCCACTCAATATAATAATTTCATAATAGTGATTTTGTCAATTAATCTATAGTTTGAAAAGGTTGTAAAAACATGGAATTTCACTGATTCAGTAGCTCATGGAAAGTCACCCTTTCAGTAGTTGGTGATTCATTAGATTTACCATAAGAAATTCAAACATTTCATCAAAACAAAATAAAATTTTGTTTGATGAAATAATGTTTTTTTAAGCCTGTTGAGTAGGGGCACAACATGCTCTTACAAAGATATGCAACAGCCAAAGGAATGATTGGGACCTCAGGGTTCATGCTGTATTATGGGCATATAGAACTACATGAAAGAAACTTACGAGACACACACCTTTCAGCTTGGTGTATGGACAGGAGGTTGTTATGCCTATGGAGTATATTCTCCCCAGTTTAAAAATTGCTTAGATCACCGGGATGGCTGATACAGACATGGTGAATGATAGGCTAGCGCAACTTCTTCCCTGAGAGGAAGACAGGTTTATCGTCAGATTCCATCAGAAAGTGCAGAAAGCACGAGAAAAAGCTTAGCATGACAGGCATATAAAGAGTAAGACTTTTCAGATTGGAGACTTAGTACTCCTCTATGACAGTAAGTTTATTAAATTTCTAGGGGATTTCAAGACGCATTGGTTGGGGCCATATCAGATACAGCAAGTTATAGAAGGAGGTGCCGTTTAGCTCATCAGACTGAATGGGGAGATTGTTCCCATGTGGATTAATGGCAGTAGGCTTAAGCACTATAGTGACAGCCACTCAACCTCTCAACCCTAACTAAGAACTAGTTAATGTGTGCAAATGTCTAGTGTAGTTGAAAGGAGGCATCGCACCGGGAATTAGTCTACGCCGGCAGATATACTAAGTATAAAGAATCGCATAAGGATGGTTCATTTTGCGCAAGTCATAGGATTCTTGCGGGGAAAAAAAAGAGACCAGTGTTTAAGTTTGTTTCGCGCCAGTGATGCGGTGCGACATCGCAGTAAAGCGATGATTCCCCATACCACATGAACGCTTTTTGAAAGAGATAGAGGGCCAGTCAATTCGCCTCTGACAGACAGTTAATGAAGAAATGATTAGTATACCTTACCGTAGATTTGGCAACAGCACAATAAATTTTCCAGATTTAGTAAATCTTGTACGAGACCGGTAACTTGCACACAACTTTCAAGGGAAATTTGATCAGACTTCCGCATTTAATGAGGATCAGGATGACAGTTGATGTCTTGTCCATGCAATTAATACCACTGAAGGGTTCAGCCTAGATGACCATTGCATCTGGGATTATTGCCTTCCACATAAAAGCACAAATCATTTATTCAGGAGGGTTACATTTGCAAAGATCCGAGAGCTATAGAGTAAGTTGTTAAGTTTTCCCTGTGCTGAGCTAATTCCATTACAGAGTGCTGTGATTTCCCTATTTCGCAGCCATTTCCCATCCAGAGTATTCCACCAAGTGGGTTTTGTCTGAGGAGGAACCTATAGAAGAACTTTTAGAAAGGTTCTAGCATGGTGGCCTTGAGTCCGATATGACAACGCCGCCCAATATTGTGAAACCAGGACCATCACAGGTCAGACAGCCTCCAAGGATGAGGATTCAAGTGCTGGATGTAGAAGATGGCATCAAATTATTTACTACGGAGAAGCAGGAAGATGAGAAGATCACTAAAGATAAGAAAGCAGAGCAGAAGCCTGATGAGAAGAAACCTACAGGCAAGAAGAAAGTAAAAATGAGATCTAAGAGAGAACGACTCCTGACTGTGTGTGTGGAGTTTCCTAGAATATCTCATGGAAAGAAGAAAGGACCAAGAAACAGGCATCCGAGACACAGAAAAAAAAAATAAATAGGGAAAGGAACGAAGCAGAAATTCAACATGCAGACAAACGCTTGTTCTTGGAATGGAATTCAAAGCCTGTACAATTCTCGTAAGCATGGATCCAGACTGAATGAAATGTTTGAGAAGGTTGGAAGATACAGATTCCTATTTCCTTTGTGATAAAATTTCTAACCCAGATAAAGGGGAAAGAATGTCTGTGGAAGATTTCTCAAAACCTGAAGATCCTTAAAGGTCTCGCAAGCAACGAGAGCAAGAGAATAACAATGAGGGAAGGAAAAATACAAGAGACCTATGAACTAAGTTTACAGAAGACTCCAGTATTAGTCAAGCTACGCTTGAATCGACACAGGAGTGTGTTGAAGCTATGCAAAATGAAGTCGCAGGACTTCGGGACAAATTTAATCGGACTTCGCAGGAAGCCAAGGAGAAGCTACAGCAGGAGAAGCCCACTGGTCGTGGCTCAGGGACGAGCCACAAGTAAGTGTTAGGGGACTGTTGGAGTAGGATCCCACAACTACAAGAAAAGCTACCATTTTGGTAGATAGACAGTTTTGGCGAGAAGATAAGAGATAAGGTAAAGCTACGACGCCGTAGCATGTTTCTAGCTACAGATCAGATCCGAAAACTGTGACTATCAGATAGAGAAGTCAAAGAAGACGACAGTACCTAAGCAGCTAAGAAGAGAGAGCTCACCCACTGCATTGAAGGCAGTGGCGAAGACAGGAGGGCTCAGCTACCCTCATAAAGTAAAAGGAACAATGAGGTCGAGGTATTGAAGATGAAGGATAGAAACGGAAGCAACGTCGGTACCCATGGTCAGCGTTGGGAAGCATGGAAGACTGCAGGAAGCTGTAGTATCGGAAGGAGTGCTGGTACCCATGGTCAGCGCTGGGAAGCATGGAATACTGCAGGAAGCTGTAGTATCGGGAAGCATGGAATACTGCAGAGAGTAGTGGTGTGACGGAAAGCGGATACTCCAAGTACACATATGCCGACTGTCACTAGTTAGGGTTTCGGCATACTGTTGGGACCGGCCCACAGTGTTGTAATCGTGAGACCTTTGGGCCGCCTATAAAGGGATGTATTTTGTATTGTAAAAGGTTAGCTAGTAGCTAGTTATCCGGTTAGGAAGTTTCAAGCTGTAAATATCTTATTGTAACTAGTAGCTGGCTCATAAGGGCATGTATGTAACAATCCACAGGGATTGAACGATCTGCAGGGATCGAGATAGAGAGTGAGGAAGATTATATTGTAAGAGAAGCAATATAGAGAAATAAAGAGAGACCTAAGAGAGAAGGGCTCCAGGCTGTGTGCAGAGTTACCCAGAAGATCTCGAGCTACATATGAGGTTCATCTGAACTGTGTTTACTTTCCTAAGTTATAATATATAAACACAATTCTGTGGACATAGCTTCTACCCTGGAAGTGAACCATGTAAAATCAGTGTGTTGTGTATCCATTTGTGTGATTTCTTCATATGATTGTGCTTTATTCAATTGATATCTACTATCTATTACATGAATGTTATATATCAGTTAGTAAATGTCTGTATGTTTCATTCAGTTACAATATTATAGAAGGTTAAGGGCGAGTTTAAGTGTATCAAGTGTCTACATAGGAGCTTATCAGCACTACCTTGACACAGCAATAGTCACTATGTTAAGAGTTTCAAATATACTTATTCTGCAAGTTAGGCAAAGTTGACATTGAGTGTGTTGAACTGTGGAAGTTCAAGTAATATTGTTAACATCCTGTAACATTTGGCCGAGTTATTCCACCCCATAAGGAAGCTTTGGATCTTGAGGTTTGCATTGGGCTATACCAGAGACGATATCGCATAGGCAGTAGGTGATATCGCACCATTGGAGGAACGATGGCGTGAGACATCGCAGATCGTAGGATAAGAGGAAGGGAGAGTTTTCTCATCGCCACGGAAGTTGTGATGCGATAGGAGCCCTTCCCTGTCAGAACCTATGAGTAAGAGAGAGCTGTGTGTCACAGAGAGAGACCTCGCTGGCTAAGAAGAGCTGCGAGACACTAGTATGCTACAGAACCTGGTCGGAGACACTTGAGTATTTGGCCAACCCATTAGAATCACTTCGGGTGAGACTTCAGGTCGCTCCATGGTCTATCGCCGAAAGGGCTAGTGAGCTAGGGGTATTGTTGGTACAATACAGTAAACCTGGGTCTACCCATAAGCAACCAACAAACCCCAATCTAGAGCAGGGTGCTCTTATCAAGGAAAAAGGTGAGACTGGGTGGCACTTAATGGGAAAACAAGTGCATCGAGGTGTGCTTAATCCCCCGATAAGTGTGACTTCAGCCCAGAAACTCAGGTTGCGGTTGTTTCTACATTGTGTGACCCCCTCACTCATTTATGAAAAACACTCGTGACCCCCTCACCAGATTTGGTTAGAAATGTGCAGCATGTTAAATAGAACTTTAATTTGAATTTAAGAGACTAAATATTTCAATTTCAGAGGACTGTTAGTGCAGCCCAGCCGCCTTGGTCTACCACTGCAAGTTAAATTTCATTTCCTATTTTCATTTTTTACATTTTATTTCATCAACAATGTGTAAATGTTAAGTAAATCATTATGGCTTAATAAAATCAACCTAGTCTAACTAAAATCAACTTAAAATCAATGATCTTGCTTCCCCTTCCTCCTCTACCCATTCATCACCTTCCGGGATATTCTTGGATACGACAAAGGCAAAGCTCATATAGATCTAGGCATTCCATGATATTGTTCCAAAACCATTAAAATTGGGTGACCTCGAAGGTAGAGGGGGTAGAGAAGGAGGGCTTCCCACGGCACTAAGCATCCTCCTTGTTGACCAACCTAGCATCCGAGAGGTGACCTAATGATCTACGGATGGGCTTAGTCCCATTATGTTGAGATCCCAGCACCTTCTCTTGGTTGAAGAGGAATATTAGTGTGAGGTAGACCTCTAGTTATCCCAGCAAATGTTCAAGCTTAATTATTGTACTTGTTAACAATTTTTGTTTATTTATTCTTGCATACACAACCACAATGACATGAAATCTACCATGATGAATTCATAAACCATATTGCAGCAACCAAATACCAGAAAAAACAAGCAAAGAAATACACCATACCAACTAATTAACCCAACTCATTTCATGACACTGAGTAAGCCTTAAAATTTACTAATTTACACTAAGTTCAAACAGCTCTATAGTCTTTGAGGACATAAGTCCCTGATTTCTTCAACTATGGGAAGTACTTGGGCTCTGCCTAGAAACTCATTGTGAGGAGTACCACAGGAACCGCAAAGTAGCTAGTCACTGAGAGGAATTGCCAAGTGAAATAGGCAATGACCCCTTTCGATTGAGTAAAAGCACATGTGAGGAACAAGGCAAGCACTGTCTTTCGATAGTATTGGTGTCTAAGTGGCCACCTATAGCCAATAGGAAGCCACTGAAACTGGGGTCCAAATATCATTACCACTAGTTTCACACAGAAAATCAAGCACAATTGATCCTCCATGCTCTTCCTCATGGATGAGAGGCAAACCACCATCATTCGAAACACTTGATTGACACCATCAAAGCCATTCTCAGTGATCTCCCACACCATCAAAGGGTCACACAGCCTCTGATTCTGATTTAGACCCATATCAGTCTGAACCAGACCTTCACACCGCACCATCTGGCCCCATGGCTAATACAAATCTGGATCCATTTTTCGGCCTAACCTTAGCAAGTGGACCCATTTCCACATCACAACCGGTTACCCACAACCTAGCAAGTGGCCCAAGCACAGTCATGCAGACTGTCATTATCCAGCTACCACCACCTATAATGACCAGTCAACTTGGCCCACTTACAACACACGGAGGCAGTGGCCCTTCTACACAAACTGCCCCTCCTGCCACATAGGGGGGAAGTGGACCATCCACCTACATTGCCCCTACTATCATACATGGGGGAAATGTCCCCGCCACTCATACCATCCCACCCACAACACTTGGTGGCATTGGCCCATCTGCAATGGTGCCACCACAAGCGCCCCGAGCGATGCAAATGCACTATGCACCTGCAAACCCCACCACCATCGTAGCCCCATCCCACATTAACTTGGGGTCAAACCTGCCCTTTATGGCTCATCTAAACTTGCCTGATTTGTCTATATTAACAAATGACCCCATC
The DNA here is from genome assembly GCA_001517045.1 of Pseudotsuga menziesii. Classification (NCBI taxonomy): domain Eukaryota; kingdom Viridiplantae; phylum Streptophyta; class Pinopsida; order Pinales; family Pinaceae; genus Pseudotsuga; species Pseudotsuga menziesii. The sequence goes on from LPNX010022471.1 coordinate 737,041, forward strand.
CGCCACCAATATTTTTGGCCACCTATGCAAACTAAGTTGTGATCATACATCCCCATGTTTGAAGGAAAAGCCAGGGAATTCCCCCAAAACCACATAATGGCATTCCATCTATGGTGCTCATCCAATAGCATCGTATATGACTCCATTAGGTTTAGGCTATTCCAACGCACCCTTACAGGTACATTGAGCTGCCACAAGCCAAGTACCCCAACTTCAACTCCTTATCCTTCATGTTCTTATAGTATTTCCAACTCCCTCTCAGATATGATGAGGGGGTGGAGATCCTACTATCCTGCCATCAAATCACTGCTTCTCACATAACTGACCATACCCATGAGTGGTAGGGACGTCGTAGCTTATGCAAAATCCAACTAGATGACAAGATCTTCTTGGATTGGTTCCTTAAGACTTTGCTCCCACCCATCGCAAAGGACGTCACATCTGAACATCCCCAATCTGAAGAACAAGCCATACTGTAGGCCCAACAATTTGAGGTCATCTATGCCTAGTCTAGATACCTATATACTGTCATTCCAGATGCTCCCCATCCAAGTAACTCCTACCATGATGCACTGAGGGCATCCCAAGCTATGGACATCATCATAGGGTTGGTCTCCCAACAACCATAGCCTCAACCGAAACCACCTACCATTACACCACAAGCAAGCAACATTACTAGTGTTGATTACCAGAACCAAGCCCTAGACTATGCTAGAATGATGTTCCTGTCCGAAGCAAAAACTTCTTATGCACGACCTGTGCCACCGCAGCAGGCTCGGGCCATGGATTGGCCAACACAGTAGTATGTGGGGAAAATTCCCACATTTGTGGAACCACCACCCCCACAAATATACTATGCACCTCTAGTGTAACCAGTGCAATCCCCCACCCCTTCTCCACCTGCTCCCTTGGGACAAGTGTTCGCACAACAAAACTGTCCCAACTAGCTTGCCCCCAACAATCAACAAGGGAAATCTAGAAACAAATGGCCCCACAAATAAGGCAATAATCAACCGTAGGGAGGTGGTCAACAACCGAATCCTCCCAAAAATGTTGTGGCAAACTAGCGAGCCCAAAACCCCCCACAAAAAAATCCACCAAGACACAATGCCCCATTGCGCACAAACCAACCATGTACACTCTGTGATTTCTATGGGAATTACACGTTTGAGTGTCCCCTCATGGCTCCTGCTAAGCAAGCCATTCAAACTGAGACCCAATAGGTTGCCAATGCTACCAATCAAGCCCAACCCAACAAGGTACCACAAGGACCTCCCTCCATGGTGCTTCAAAACCCACTACCAGCCCAGGGATTGGTGGCAACCACACCCCCTCCCTAACCCAACCCCAACACTCCGAGCACACCTCCCACGGCCAAAACAGGTGTTCACCACCTACTAGCCATGACGACTGTAGAGGTCAACTTGCAAACTAGATAGAATCATTATGGTACCACCACTGAACCTGCTGAATCATCAGCAATATTCACATCTAAGACAATCAACCTACCCCTTAAGTTAACCCCGTTCATATGACCCCCCATACAGAGATTTGCCAATAATGCCACAGCTAGAGCTACAATCAGCTATAGCATTGTGGATGATTTGGCCCAAATTCCAACCGCCATGTCCACTCTTAAGGTACTTAAAACATGCCCAATGCAGTGGAAATCCTTACTAGCTACCCTAGGGGCAGTAGACCCCTCAGACTCCAAGTTGATAACATTTGACATGGAGAATGGGGAGCCACGCATGCCCTCCACTATCTCCTTTCAAATCCTGGTGTCCATCCAGAATTTGGTTTTGTACTAATGCATAGTGGATGAGGGGGCATCCATGTGCATCATGTCTTCGTTGGTTTGGAAAAATCTTGGATCACCAATTCTGCAACTATCCTCCACAACTCTGTGGGATTATGATGGACATCCCACTAAATCCCAAGGAATCCTCCCTCGTGTGCCCATCACGTTATCCAGGAAGACAATCTTGATTGACATTGAAGTCATTAATGCTCAATTGGAGTACAAACTCCTCCTCAGGAGGAGTTACATGTATGCCATGCAAGCCGTCGCGTCAGCTGTCTTTCATCTCATGATGTTCCCCTAAAGAGGAAAGATTGTGATGGTTGACTAGCTCACCTATCATGATCTGCAAGGGTTAACAATGCCTACCAACATTATCCCTACCATCATCACCATTGAGCTGCAAGTGGTGACCACACACACTAATGTCATCCTTGCAAGAAACACTGTGGTTGAAAACACACCAGTCTACCCACTATTGAATGTGGGCCCTGGGTTGTTTATCGATCCCACAATGACGGCTCCTTTCCCATTGGTGTCACCACCACCAACACAAAATCAAACCGTGGACTTGTGCATGGTCTCGTCAAGAACTGCTGCACCCAAACAACAACCGCATCCAGAGCCCCAATCGCAACCACAACACCGTCCACAGCCGCAAGACCAATATCAGTCGCAACATCATTCGCAGTTGCAGCACTACGCGCAGCCTCAACCACAAACTGACCCCTACATGAAACCAATAGGGAGTTATCTAGGCTCATCTCTAGTCCATACAATTCCCTTCCTCTTTCCCCCACCTAGTGTCATGAGAAAGATGGTCATGGCCACCTTAAGCCTACCCAACTTTACGTTGGTGTTATAGCTGATTTCACCACTCCAGGTGAATCACACTTTGTATGGCCTTCCCCTGTCTCGCTCGAGACTCCTTAGACCCCATGGACCATTTTTTGTCCTTTGATGTTTCCTTGACCATCCCTAAAAACATGTGAAAAATGATACATGCAACTTTTAAACTTATAAGTTCATATATACGCGGGTTGGACCACTAAAACCGTGTACATCGGGATGTGTACAAAATCCAAATCCTTTTGTAGTTTTACTCGACATGGATCCGACTCACTTGACTTCTGGCCTTCCCTATGCCTTGAGATCACTCAGATTTGACCTTTCATTACCCCTTTGAAAAGCTATATAAGGAACTCTATGGTACATTGAAGGCATAAGAGAGAATTGAGAGCAAAGAAACTATAGTCCATTGTTGTCGGAACTTATGCTTTAGTCTGCATCCCTTTGTCCCTTGGAGCACTTTTGTGTTCTTCCCAAGCTTGCCTTTTGCTTGTGAGCTTGCTATCGAGAGATGGAGGATTGAAGTGGTGGAGGCCCAAGTGGGGGATTCAGTTTCTTTGGTTCACAAACATGCCAACAGAGGTTGTATCTTGTAATGTCTGATTTATATTAATAGAAATATCTTTTCCTATCCAATCATGTGTCATTGAATGAATATTTTATCCATTGGATTATGTAAAATGCTTATACATTATTGATTATATATGCTAGAATAGATCTAACACCAAGATATATAGAATGCTTGTATTGTTTACTTGTTGTTGAGGAAGCAATCTATCAATTCAAGCTGAAGTTGGAAAGCTCAATGGGGATCTACTTCAACCATCTGAAATAAGGTACGAGGTTTGATCCTTTAGTGTTAGACATTTAATTTCTATTGCATATAGGAAAGGATTGATTTCTAGAGTCAATTTATCTGTTGTGGTACCCCAAGCCATAGGAATTTCTCTCCGTAACAGAATTGGCAACTCCGCTGGGGAGTTCCTAGTAGTTGTCCTTTGGGGGTTGTTTTATCGACATTCATTGAATTTGAATTACGCTTTCTCTCTTGTTTCTGTGTCGGGTCTAGGGGGAATGTATGCCTGGTAGTGTCTGATTGGTGTGAAGTTTGTCTTAGCTTGTCTATTTGCCTTGATTTTATGCACATTTTTTCCTGTACGCAAGTTTTTAACTCATCGTCGCGTATACATGCGGGTTTCTCTTAGATTTCCATGTATACACGCAGGTTTACTGCGAACAGTCACGTATGCTCTTGCTTTTGCCTTTTTGTGGGAGTTAATTGGTTGCTAGGTGAATTTTGATATTTTTTGAGTCTCCTTTGTCACTCCCTGAGTGTATTTATACCTCTGTTTTTTACTAGAAACATTTTTTTTAGGCTAATTTTTTTTTAAGAAGGTTCTTGTCATGGCATTTTCAATTTTTTGTTTGAGATTAGTGCATTAGAGTTATTTTACCTTAGTGCTTTGCTCAAGTGTTGTTTGTGTGTGCTTGCAAAGTCTAGGGGTCGTAGAATCATTCTTTTTCTTTTGTGCAACTCATTTTATTTCAAAAAATCCAAAAATATTTGCTTATCATCATGCATTGCATTTTTCATTTTTGCATTGTACTTGCACTATATTTGCTTTGGAGTACTAGTTAGGACTTCATATAGGAAAGCTTGCATTCATCATTTGAAGAAAAATTGTGCATTTCACGTAGTAGCATACCCTATTTAATGGACATAATGCATTTGCATTGATTGTTAGTTGTGCATTTTACTTCATGTTGCGTCATAACACCATTAGTTGCACGGTCATATGCCTATTTTGAGTAATAAAGCAAATTAAAATCAACACTAAATTAAAATGAATTACACTCTTTTCTTTTCTAGGGTGCACCAACAATCTTAGCTTTTAGGGTCTTGGAATAGTTCATTGTGATTAAATTCTCCAAGACCATTAAACAACAACATGTATGTGTTTATCCAGGTGAGTGTGTGAAATCCTTGGTATAACTAGTGTTTCTCAGGATCCTCCTCTCAAAAGGGAGTTAAGCACGAGGCAGTGTATGTGGTTATTGATTGGGATGACCCCTAGTCATAACTGAGTAGCACTAGAGATATTTCCAAGATTGTATTCGTATCTAGGGGCTCTTTCAAGAGTTTCGGGCTTTGCTACCCTACCCATACGGTCAATCCCTCCTGAGCATTGATTATATTGAGGTGACCTTAGTGGCCTTACCTAGGATATTGAGGGGGTACTTTGCAGGGATTATTCTGCAGATGTCCCGAACAGGATGGGGTAAGACAACATAGTCGCTTTACGCGTTGAAGTTGATGGCCACAATAATTGGTTATGTACCTCTGCTTGTTGTGAATGGGAGTCTCAAGCCTCTCCTAGGCGAGACATACCTGCTTCATTCGGGAGCTCATTTATCCAGCCCTTGTTTTCTTTCATTTGGCTTTATATTTTATTAGTGATTGCTCTGTGCATGATAGTTGGCCTAGGGTTTACATAAATAGAGAGTCTTTTCTATTTTTTTTGAGTCATTGTGGATTCGGGTGTGTCTCCTCGCCATTCTCGTCATTTAGTAGGACTTTCACCTTCTACTTCTCCTCCTCCTTTGGGAGAGAGACCTAGACAGTCCAAGCAGACTATTTCACACATTGATTCACAAACCATGGGAGACCATATAGAAGGTATTCCTAAACCACCTTCTCCCATTCATGTAGATGATGGGGAGTTTACTCCTACTTACGATCCTTCACCCAACTTGGCTGAGTTAGGTCCTATGATTTATAAGATAGGAACCATGCACGATAGACCTACTCACTCTAGGGTTGATTCCCCATTGACACATTACCAGTATGGAATGCCGGAGGACACAGAGACTCATTTTGAACCCACCAGTACTAGCTATGGTAGTTATGGTATGTCTGGTTTCCCTACACATGATTTGGCATTTCATGTTGAATCCAACTTTGAGCATAACGCTATGCCTGGGGGCACTCTCATTCCTTACCATGCGGAGAGGTTTGGGAGCACTAGTCAAATTGCACCTTCCATCCCAGTGGTGGAAGTTACATCACATATCCCTCCTAGGTCTAGGGTTAGTGATCCGATTAGGATACTAGATCCAAGATGAGTGACGATAGGTAGTAGCACATACATTATTACTCATATTTCTTCGTCCTCAGTCCCTAGTTCTTCAAATGTTCATCCTCCACCTTATTTTGCGTGGTCCTTCGAGCCGACACATGGCTACGAGTCAGGTCCATTAGAGGAAATTTGGGGTCTAAAATGGGCCTTATAAAAAAACGTGCCAAAATAAGTTTTTGTGTGTTGGAATTCAAGAACCAATAGAATTTCAATAAAATAAGTCAACCATAATGGTTGAATTGACATATTTGTCATTAAAAAAAACTACTTTTTTTGTTCGTATTTTCGACATATCTCCCTATGTTTTTACTCAAATTTCGATCGGGAGAGCTCGTTGGATGCGGAATTTGATTCCACATCCAACGAGTACCCACACTGCATACTTTTGATGGACCCTGCTACCCCCAAAACAAGAAATACCTGAAAAAACGTGATGATGACATCATGATCACGTTTTTTCAGGTATTTATTGTTTTGGGGGTAGCAGGGTACGTCAAAAGTATGCAGTGTGTGTACTCGTTGGATGCGGAATCAAATTCCGCATCCAACGAGCTCTCCCGATCGAAATTTGAGTAAAAACACAGGGAGATATGTCGAAAATACGAACACAAAAAGTAGTTTTTTTCTTTCTTCCTCCAAAATTAATTAATATTATTTTATTATTTTATTATTTTCCTTAGGAGGCCCATTTTAGACCCCAAAATTCCTCTAATGCATACTGCGGTTACTAGACCAATTGTGTCTCAGGTTTACATATCACCTGTTGCTTTGGGAGGTTATGTTCATACTTCTAGAGGTCATGTTACTACTTCCGGGGTGTATGTCCCTACTTCTGGTATGTATATTCCTACTTCTAGAGTGTATCTTCCTACCTACAGAGTGTCTCATGGGGCATCGCATGCGATGAATTATGGACCATATTATGGGACCTAGTATGGACAAGGTTTTTCACCTTATGGGGGCGGGTATCAACAACCTTCTTACTCTCCTAATTACGACTTTGTAGCTCCTACTAGTCAAGGTCCACCACACTATGGTGCTTCCACACCACCCTATATGGGTCATACGGGAGGAGGGCACTATGGCCAAAGCCATGGTGGTGATCAGACCTATATGAATTAGGGAGCAACCCATCGACCTCATCACTATGGTGCTTCCACGCCACCCTATACGGGTCATACGGGTGTAGGCATGTATCCATCCCTCATGGGAATCTTTTGTTGTCCTACACCAATCCTAATGATAGGATCTAGTTCTGATGAGGCTTCGACATCTATGAGATTGGTGTCTTTTCACACGAGCCATATGGAAGATCCTTGGATTCTTCCTACACTGAGTACTTCAAGTGGGATTGTCGTGACAGACGTGCCATTACCTATAGCTATGATAGCTTATCAAGCTAATCTCAAGTGTGTTGCAGAGCCTAGTCCTTCCTCTTTGTGGACGGAGGAGAAGGACCCTTATGTGCTACCAGCATGGGCAGTACAGTCTTCTCATGCACACAACTGCCTTGATACAGTTTTCCCTTCAGATGAAGCGATTATTGAGGCTATGTCGGGAGTTGAGCTACCATGGGAGGAACTCCATCATAGATCGTACTTTCTTCCAGATCTTGACCGCTTGGAGCGTGAGGATATTAGGGTGGTTCTTAGTCAGAGAGTTGGTAGTCCTATGGTTCCATTAAGCTCTCCTAGTCTGATGGCTGATGGAAACATGGCGAACATATATTCAACGATTCCTATCAACATCTCTCGCAATCCTCTCATGATAGAGAAGGTCTATATTGGGCTAGAATGTTCCCATGCTGAGATTATTGAATACACCGAGCTATTTAAGGAATTCCATGATATTTTTGCTTGGTCTTACAATGAGATGCCAGGTATTGACCCTCATATTTTCGAGCATGAGATTAACACTTACCCCAATGCTAAGCCTGCTCGACAATGTTTACGTGTGGTGAATCCTAGGAAAGCACCCACGATTAAGGCAGAGATAGAGAAGTTGTTGAAAGTCGGTTTCATCTATCCCATTGCCTTGATGGAGTGGGTTTCAAACCCCATTCCGGTGGATAAGAAGCAGGGAGCGATCTGCATATGTACTGATTTCCATGATTTCAATCATGCCTTTCCTAAGGACAATTTCCCCACACCATTTATTGATCATATTTTGGATGAGTGTGTGGGTAGCGAGGTGTTCTCCTTCATGGACGACTTTTCCAGATATAATCAGATACAGATTAAACCTGAGGACCAACATAAGAGTGCATTTATTTGTCCTTGGGGAACATTTTCATATCGAAAAATGCCTTTCGGCCTTAAAAATGCCGGAGCTACATTTCAGCGGGAAATGACCTTGATCTTCCATGATCTCAAGTCAATTATCGAAGTATTTTTGGATGACCTTGCTTCTCATTCTTGCATTAGAATGTGTCATCCCTATCACTTGAGATTGGTATTCAAAATATGTCGACACTATTCGATTAGATTAAATCCTCATAAGTGCATATTTTGTGTGAAGTCAGGGCGTTTGTTAGAATTCGTCATTTCTAAAGAGGGTATAAGAGTCGACCCTTTGAAGGTTGAGGCAATACTTCAGTTGTCTCCCCCAAAGAATATTCGTCATCTTCAGTGTTTGCAAGGCATGGAAAACTTCTTATGAATATTTGTTGTCAACTTTGCCAATTTGACTAGAGGCTTCATGCGTCTCTTAAAGAAGGATAACCCCTTTTATTGGGATGATCAAACCTAGGAGTCCTTCGATGCACTCAAGCGAGACCTAGAATCAGCCCTAGTGATTAGTCCCCCGGACTATAGCCATGATTTTCTATTATATGTGGACGCATGATTAGAGATGATTGGTATGGTTTTGGTTCAAGAGGATGAGGAGCTCCAAGAGCATGTCATATACTATTTGAGCTGGAACCTTATTGACACAGAGATTTGTTATTCTCATGTCGAGAAGATTGCTTTAGCTACCATACATGTGGTTCAGCCGTTGAGACATTATATTCTCCTTTGCCAGACCTTGGTTGTAGCCCATGTCAATCTGTTTCAATTCTTCCTCACCCGAAGGATGATTGGGGGAAAATATAATAAATGGATTGTCATTCTGCAAGAATTTGATCTCAAGTTTGTTTCAGCAAAATCAAAGAAGTCTTTAATTTTTGTAGAGCTTATATCATATTTCCCAAGTGAGCCCGAGGAGTTGGTTTGGGAATATATGTTTGTCGATGAACACATCTTATTAATATCAACATTATAACCATGGTATGGGGATATCATAATATATTTACAAACATTGAAGACCCCTACTAACCTCTCGCAAGATGAACGATGATGATTACGTCACGTCTCTAAGAACTATCTCATAGTGGATAACACTTTGTACCACCGTGGGGTAGATTCCATTTTATGAGGTTGTTTAACTCATGAAGAGGCTGAGGTAGTGCTGAATGATTGCCATGAAGGGGCATGTGGTGGTCATTTATCTGGGCTTTCTACAGCTCAAAATATTTTAAGAGTGGGTTATTTCTGGCCGTCGATCTTTAGGGATTGTTTTGATGCGGTGAAGAGGTGTCGCCCTTGCCACGTGTTTGCATGTAATATGCACTAGAACCCTACCCTGTTACATCCCATTATCACTTCCACTCCTTTCACTAAGTGGGGACTTGATTTTATGGATTGCAACCCAGCTTGAGCTGGGGGGCACCATCATATTATAGTGGCTATTGATTACTTCACAAAATGGGATGAGGCTATGCCTACAGTAAAATCTGACGGTGAGACAGCCGCTCACTTTGTATTCAACCAAATTATTACTCAATTTGGGATTCCGAAAGAGCTTGTCACTGACCATGGCTCACACTTTCAAAACCGTGTGATGGAAGAGTTGGATTTGAAGTTAGGCTATAAGCAAGAGCATTCCTCTTCTTACTACCCTCAATCGAATGGACAAGTAGAGGCAGTGAATAAATCACTCAAATCCATTCTCCAACAAACCATTGCACAAAGCAAGAACAATTGGCACATCATGTTATATCCTGCTTTGTGGGCATATCGAACTGATGTTAAGACTGCCACTGGTTTTTCTCCATATCAACTTGTACATGGAGTGGAGTCGATATTTCCGATTGAATGTGAGATTCCTTCTTTGAAGCTAGCTGTAGAAATCTTACCAGACACTTCCCCATTGGAGGAGTGTTTGGTTCACCTTGAGCAACTTGATGAGTAGTGTTGGGATGCCTTAGTGGCTCTAGAAGTCAATAAACATCATGTAAAGGTCCTGTACGATAAGTCCATCCATCCAAGGAGGTTTAGTGAAGGAGACTTGGTCCTTTTGTGGGATCAACCGAAAGAAACCTTGGGGGCAGGGAAATTTAATCCTATGTGGCATGGTCCTTACGTGGTCAAGAGTGTGTTAGAGAAGGGCATGTACGAGTTAGTGGATTACAAAGGAATGACCTTGGTGGAGCCTAGAAATGGGCTCTATCTCAAGAAATACTATGCATGATCTTCAGCCAAGGATTCTTATTGTATAGCTTCGCATAGTTAGGTATTTTTCTTATCGTGATCGGGTTTGTTATTAGTTTTCATTTCTTTTGGCAGATGTCAATGGAATCTTCCACCTACATGGGATTCATGTATGGTGTAATCCATCACACTCAACACTCAGCCTCTACTGCTTTGGTGATTTATACTCCTATGGGTCAGGTACTGTCTTTAGGAGGTGTATGTCTACGGCCATCTTCCAACAATGTTGCTAAATACAGTGCTGTTATTGAGCTTCTACGAGATGCCATTTTACATGGCGTTCTCTCTCTTGAGGTACGTCTTGATTCGGAGTTAGTAGTGTCATAGCTCAATGGTTTGCACCATGTTATATATCTGACGTTATTGAGAAGATTCTTACGTGTGAGATTGTTAGAACGGCAATTTGACAATATAACATATATACATATTCCAAGAAATAATAGTCAAGTTGCTGACTCATATGCTAACTACGTGTTAGATTGGCATTTGTTTCATTCACAATAAATTAATCACAAGCACAATTTTTACACATCTAAATAAATAAACCAATCACCATAAAACCTTTTATATATACATCCAAAATGTGATAATACATAGTGTCATGATATAAAATTGGGGCTTTCGAGCCACCAACATATAATACATGGTATTACAAAATGTATACACTCCTAGGTGTCTAATCCTATGAAGGAGGAGGAGGGTTGTGATCATGGAAGGTCACTACGGATCTAGCTAGCCGTTGAAATAATCGCACCCATGCATGTGGTACACCCACCACCTACCGCTGCATAGCCTCAGGCAAGTCCTCGACTTGTGCCATGGGAACCCTATGTGTCAATCTCACAAAATTGGTATGAATGCTCTGGAGCGTCAGCTCCACATCCACACCCATGATTTCATCTCCTCTTCCCCTCCATCTATGACGAGGGAAGCCCTCTGGCCGTAGTGGTCCCACATCTGCACACAAACGGTAGATGTCACTATGTATTATCACACAAAAATATGACTTTTTGATTCCATGTAATCAAGAAAACACAAAAAAATTAAATACCTCAAAATTTAAAAAGAGAGGGTCGAGATTCGTTACCTATATCGTCGTATGCTGATCCTGGTGGTAGCGGCATGTCTGGGTCCCCCCAGAAATCTATCCCTACATAGGGGTAGTCATCGATGGCAACTATCTGTCATTGCCACCACGCAAAGAAGTTAGCTGGATATGGGTTGGCCACCCTACCATCCCCCAGTCTCCGCATAGCATCTGCCCAATGCCGTTGGGCTGGTTCTCGAACCCCGTGAAGAGGAATTCCCACTCTGGGGCTCAATCTTGGAACACGTTCGAAGAAAAACGTGCTCAAAATACTACTGAACCCAAAGTTCTGCACTTTTCCTGCCTTACACTCACTGAGCTAATGTTTCATGTTGCTCAGTAGTGTAGTGCTACATTCATATATTGTGGGTATCACGCACTCCACTGCATAAAACATCAGAGGCCGCGAGGCCTGGTGGAGTGATGCCAAGCCTGCTATCCTACCCAATGTAAATAGTATGGCCTTTAGGCCCAACATATGTATAGCATTGGTAGGGACCTAACTCCCCACCTTCTCTGTGTCTCGATAGCAGTTCACCACAATGTACTCATCAATAGTCATGCCACCTCCTATCCCACCACGAGAATGAAGGCTCATCACTTCCCCTCATCTAGAAAGCCCAGTAATGAAGTATATGTCCCCCACCTCTATGGTGAGGGACATCCCATCTATATGGAAGGACTCCGAGTCTAGATCCCAGTAATCCACTAGCATCTGTAATAGTCTAGGTTTGGCCCTCAAACCACCAAGACACCAAAAGTTGTAGAGTCCACATGCATGTAGAGCTTGTTGAGCCATTAGATCGGCCCTTACGGCTTCCTCTACCTCACCATGTTCACGCTCTCTCCACTCTAGGACCATCCTGCACAAGAAATTGCAAATTTTCCCATTAGATTATTGAAAACACCTTATGTGTGGCCTCATACGTGACTATTTTCAAAATATCCACGTATGTACATGGATTTGAGGGCATTTTCCGTGTATATCCAGCCCTATACATGAAAAAAACCTCGACATCCGCGTGGGCCGCAGTGCCCATTTTAGGTTGGCCTAGAAAGCTTAATTGACCATGGAATTTCATAAAAATTGCATCAAAATGAAAGAGAAGAGCACGAGTAAATACCTAGAAGAAACGATAGTGGATTCTGCCGGCTGGATCTCCTAGAATTCGATGTTTAAAATAAGAGCTCAAATGGGTAAAAGTTTCAAATGTTTTATAATATTTTGAATTGTTTACTATTTATAGAAATTTTTCAATAATTTGAAAATTTTTACCCCCTTTCCTATAGTTTCGACATTTTCTAACCATTTTGGATCGTTTTTGACATAATTCATGATGTAGAGGACCTTTTCCAGTGCCATTTCAGTCGTTGGATTGACCCGTTCGTACCGACCTCAGGTATCATATCTAAACTAACATATAGGTTAGGTTTTATCATCGTATACATTTTGCATAGCTTTATGACCATATATTCATGACCTTAGGCATGAACCCACTCTATTATGTCACGGAACCTTCTTGATGTTTTAGAAGTGGAATGATACGAGTGGTAGAGCTCCACCTTACATGGGTACCCTAGTTAGTGCCTTATTTGCATTTGGTGCCCATGCTGACATTTTCTCTTTAGGGTGTGGGAGTCTGTTGTATAGTAATGCCACGACATTTCGCAAGAGCCTCATACTCCTCTTGATCTTTTGTTGGCCTATTCCCCTCAGGACTCCCTCATGTCAAGTTGTGAATGCATTATCATGAGCTTTTCCTGCCTTATTGAGCTTTATGCTGGCTTCCATGACATTGTGTTTCAGCCATATATCACAAGTTTGTCTCATGTCTAGCAATGTAGAGCCATTTTTTATCCTTCGTAGCTTGTTTCCCTTTCCCCCCGAGTGTTGATATCCTACACATGTATCCTTCCATTGAGCATAGGTATGTTCCACTGCTTGGAACTAGTTTGTTTTCCCTTATGACACTTGTCTTTTCCTAGTATGTAACTATAAATCTATTTTATTCTTTTTTCAAGATTTTTAAATAACTAAAAAAGTCCAAAAAAATTCAAAAAACCAAAAAGATGGACAAGGAAAGATGTTATCTGTGGCAGCTGTCGAGTCGTGTCGCCTTCAAACAGAGAAATGTATATCGCATCCATTGGTTGGGTTATATTTTGACTTTAGGAGCTATACTCGTTTATCTGAGTTTATCTCCACTGACTGGTTAAGCTTCCAGTCCTAATGGAGCCTTTGTCGATGCCTCCTGTGTCGCAGAGATGTCCCGGTTTGTATATTGAGTCTGTGCTACCTTTATTCAGTCACCATATGCTGTTATGCTCTTGTTCAAAGGAAGTTGAAGCCTAATTTGGCCATTCCTCAGTTATCTTGACTTTGCATGTCGGCCATTCCCGGTACAATTACTTGTTCATGCACCTTATGATCGAGTCCTTCCACATTATACGTCTTTGCTGAGTACCTCATGTTGGATGATGGGGGATTCCTTAATACCCTCCTTCCAGTGGATTTAATCCCATCGACTTCAGATCATTTATTTTATGATTGGAATCTAGAGTCATTTTGAGTTCCTTGAAACTTACATTCATCACTGGGAAGTTCTCTCACCATCGATAGTTTTTGGGAATACATCAATGTCCCCTGATCAATGGATCTTATCAAGTGTTCGACCTCAACACATTTATTCACACTTGTTAGTTTGCACTCTAGTTCCTTGATTTCCATTTTCATCATCAGTGGGTGATCTCACGTCTGTTAACGGTATACGTTAATGACTAGTAATCAAATGATGGACTACTATGTTCGACCTCGACACCTCTATTCGCATAGTAGGACATGTACTCGTAGCAGTTTGTGTAGAATACTTTCTAGATTGGTGGCATATCTTATATGCTACCTCCTTGATCGTGCCAGTGTTCATGAGATTTCAGCTCTCGTGACTTGATTCCAGTATATGTCAAATATTTCCAGCCACTATGGAGATCTTTATATATTATATATCTTCAGCCATTATGGAGATCATGGTCCTTTGTATATATTCACCATGGAGATTCTGATCTATGTGTATTGTACATGGCGATGACCACTTATGTGATATCTTGTATCATGCTTATTCATGGCCATTGTCCTGTTATGTATCCGAGACTGCCATATGTATTTGTAGTTATGTGCAGAGTTGTATTATTGTACTATGCTGATTGGGTGGTTGGTCTTCCATTTGGGATCCTTCATCACTCCACTTCTGGGATGGACTTATAATGTATTTCGGCCATTGTATGACCCCTCTAACCTCACACATTGAGGGGCATCTTTTATAGCTGATTTCACCACTCCAGGTGAATCACACTTTGTATGGCCTTCCCCTGTCCTGTTGCAGACTCCATGGACCATTTTCTATCCTTTGATGTTTCCTTGACCATCCCTAAAAACATGTGAAAAATCATGCACGTGACTTTTAAACTTATAAGTGCATATATACGCGGGTTGGACCACTAAAACCGCATACATTGGGATGTGTACAAAATCCAAATCCTTTTGGAGTTTTCCTTGACATGGATCCAACTCACTTGACTCCTGGCCTTCCCTATGCCTTGATATCGCTCGAATTCGACTTTTCATTACCCATTTGAAAAGCTATATAAGGAACTCTATGGTACATTGAAGGCATAAGAGAGAATTGAGAGCAAAGAAACTATTGTCCATTGTTTCTGGAACTTATGCTTGAGTCTGCATTCCTTTGTCCCTTGGAGCACTTTTGTGTTCTTCCCAAGCTTTCCTTTTTCTTGTGATATTGCTATCGAGAGATGGAAGATTGAAGTGGTGGAGGCCCAAGTGGGGGGTTCAGTTTCTTTGGTTCACAGACATGCCGATAGAGGTTGTATCTTGTAATCTCTGATTTATATTAATAGAAATATCTTTTCCTGTCCAATAATGTGTGTTTGAATGAATATTTTATCCATTGGATTATGTCAAATGCTTATACATTATTGATTATATATGCTAGAATAGATCTAACACCATGATATATAGAATGCTTGTATTGTTTACTTGTTGTTGAGGAAGTAATATATCAATTCAAGCTGAAGTTGGAAAGCTCAATAGGGATCTACTTCAACCTTCTAGAATAAGGTACGAGTTCTGATCCTTTAGTGTTAGACATTTAATTTCTATTGCATATTGGAAAGGATTGATTTCTGGAGTCAAGCTGTCTGTTGTGGTACCTGAAGCCATATGAATTTCTCTCTGTAATAGTTGGGGATCTCGGTGTGGTATCTTGATCCACTATCTCAACCAAAAATGCCCCAAGTTGTTTTAACCTTGGTGCAACCTATCGCGGTTTAGTCTCACCCTCCACCTAGTCCGCACAAGCCAACCGCTACAACTGTACCAGCACAACCCCAACCCAAAAGAGAAGGGGAAAGAACACCAAATCCACTGTAGAACCGCAACAAGTCTCACCTCGTGCCATCTATGAACAACAAGGACATCCAACTCAGAATTTCCCTAAAATCCCAGTAATTCATGCACATCTGGATTATATGGATACAAAATAAAACATCCTCATGGTTGAACTCCTAACCACACCAATACTAAGGAACAAGGAATTGAGAAAAAACCATGCTTGTGTAGAAATTTAGGCCTGCAGTAGATTAATTTCACCCACAACAATTAACAATTGATCATGCAAAATTATCAACAATGGAGACTGAATATGGAGCTGTAACACAAAATTATATTAACTGAGTGTACAATAGCCAACCCTATAATAACATAGTCTACTGAATATATAGAATACATGAGCAAATAGAAAGCATAAGGAAGCATCCAAATCTAGCATAAAGCAGGCTTACCCAAAATAGGCAAATCCCCCATAGGTCTAAAAAGATGATCCCAAATCTATCAAGGACCCCACGAATTAGCAAGGGCGCATAGGCAAGCTAAAGAGTGGTAAAATGGCAGCTCATACATGCTTTTGCATGGAGGAAAGAGTGGAGGAGGAAGAGGCAACAAAGCTGATTCACCTCACCTAGTCTTGCTTTCCTATGTGCCTTAAAACACTGAAAAAGCAGGGAATAAAGCAGAAAAAGCAAATAGGCGCCTAGGAGGCCAGGAATAAAGTAGATTTGATTCCTAAGGATTTCCCAAGCGCTACATGAGTCAAATATGGCAATTTTGACCTCTATGAATAGGCAATTAGCAACTTGCACATGGTGGGACTCATGGACTAGGCAAATAAGACAAAAATAAATGAATTAATGTCTAAGTGGGTAAATACTATGGGTTGATTATTCTAGCACCCCCCCTTAAGCCTGACTTTATGAGTAATAAATAAAAAATATAGGGCCTAGCAACAAGGCTTAGTCACCCTTTACATACTGCAAGTCCATATGAACCAAGGAAAGAGGCAAAACCAACTTGGGAAAATCCTCCCTTAAACATGGACTGTAAAACAAAATTATAGAATCTTGTCTCCACTCATGACTTTACAGCATGATCAGCAATCCCCAGCAGTGATTTTAGATTGCTGATGGTCTTCTCACAAAATGCTTTGGTGAAGATATCAACTACTTGTTCTGAAGATGAACAGAAGAGTAGGTGAATGGTGCCATCATGCACAAGCTCTCTGATGTAGTGCATGTGAATCTCAATGTGTCTAGTTCTCTGCTTCTGAAATGGATCCTTGCAGATTTGAATGGTACTCTGGTTATCACAGTATATGGTAGTTGAGTACTCAGGTTCGAAACCACACTCTCCAAGTAAACCCTGCAACCATAAACACTGAGTCGCTGCATTTACAACTCCTCTGTACTCAGCTTCTGTAGATGAGAGTGAAATGGCACTCTGTTTCTTGCTTGACCAGCTGATTGGCCCTTCTACAAGCATGAACACATAACCTGAAGTGGACTTCCTATCAGTGCTGTCACCTGCCCAATCACTGTCAGTAAAACCAATTAACTCAAGGTCAGAATTGGCCTTATATAAAATCCCATGTGTCCTTGTTCCCTGAACAAAGCTAAGGATCCTCTTTGCTGCTTTCCAATGGATCTCATGGGGCCGATCCATGAATATAGAAGCAACACTGACTGCATAACAAATATCAGGTCGAGTTTGTGTCAAATACAATAAACATCCAATCAACTGTCTATACAAAGTGTTGTTTACCATCGGTGGAGAATCATCTTCCTCCAGCTTCACTCCTGAAAGGAAAGGAGTTTTGCTTGCTTTGCAATATTGCATTCTGAATTTGATCAGCAAATCCAACGCATATTTGGACTGGTGCACCTTGATTCCAGCTTTGGTTTGAGCAATCTCAAGCCCCAGAAATTGACTTAAGAGCCCCAAAAAAGTCATGGAGAAGGCTTGGTTCATAGCTCCTTTTAGAGAAGCAATCTCAGCCTGTGAGCTTCCTGTAATGAGGAGGTCATCACCATATAACAAAATGATCATTAATGAACCATTAATTACCTTCAGATAGACATTCGAATCTGATTTGCACCGAACAAAATTCAGAGATAGCAAGAAGCTATCTATCTTGGCATACCAAGCCCTGGGGGCTTGCTTTAGCCCATACAATGACTTTCTCAACCTGCACACAAGAGAATGGTTAGTAGAAAAACCTTTGGGCTGCTGCATATATATCTCCTCAGTGAGGTCACCATTTAGAAAGGCACATTTTACATCCATATGATGTACCTCCCATTGCCTTGATGCTGCAATGGCTCGAGCTAGCCTGATTGAATCCATCTTTGCCACTGGGGAAAAAGTCTCATTGTAATCAATGCCATGAACCTGTGAGTGGCCTTTAGCTACCAATCTAGCCTTGTACTTCAGTGGTGAACCATCAGCAGCAAATTTGGTCTTATAGACCCACTTACACTGTACTAGTTTTCTCCCTGGAGGAAGATCCACTAGCTCCCATGTGTTGCTTTTCTGTAGCGAGTTGAACTCCTCATTCATGGAAGCTTGCCATATTGGATCTCCTGCTGCTTCTTCATATGTTTGAGGATCAGAATCCACCATCAAATAGCATTTTTCAGCAAACTCAGGATCCTTCATGCACAGACCACTCTCAAATTGAGATCTAGTCCTCCTTGGGTCATTGGGATCACCAGCTAACTGTCCTGCTGCATGTAGTGTATTGGCTTCCCATTTAGGCCTTGTGGGGGTGTTTGGGGCTGCAATAAACTCATCTCCATCAGAAAAATCAGAATCATCATGTTCAACAAACTTTTTACTTACTTCTTGAGGTTCAGGTGGTGAAGAGGCTTCACCAATCTCCACTTCTGCAAGGGGTTGTTCTTCAAACTGAACACACCTTTCAATGAAGGCTTTGTTTGTGCTCAAGTTTATCAACTTGTACCCTTTTGAATCTTCATATTATCCCACAAAAAGACACTCTTGGCTTTTGGGCTGCAAAGCCTTCCTCTTCTCTGTCGGGATTCTAGCCCATGCCTTTGAGCCAAAAATCCTGAAATGGGTCACATCTGGCTTGTGCCCACTCCAAGATTCGAAGGGAGTCATTCCATCCAACTATTTGTGAGGCACCCTATTCTGAATATAGGCTGCACATTTGATAGCTTTGGCCCAGTACTTTGGTGGCAAAGTTTTGGCCTCCATCATGCATGTTGCCATCTCCTTCAGTGATCTGTTCTTCCTCTCTGCAACACCATTTTGTTGTGGTGTGTAGGGGATAGAATGCTGCATCTGAATACCTGCATCTACACAATATTTAATAAACTCATTCTTGACATACTCACCACCGTTGTCAGATCTGAGTTCTTTGAGTTTTCTTCCACACTGGTTTTCAACCAAAGCCTTGAAGACTTTGAATAGGCCAAAAAATTCTGACTTGTGTTTCATGAAGTGAACCCAACAATACCTAGAGAAATCATCAATAAAGGTCAATGCATATTTGGCCTGAATCATGGACATATTAGGGAATGGGCCAGAAACATCACTGTGAATCAGCTCTAGGGGTGCAGAGGTTCTCTCATGGCTGGCTTTCTCAAATTTGTGCTCTGGGTGTTTTCCTAGGATACAGCCTTGGCAGACTNTGAGCTTGATGTTCCAGCAACTAGAGCATGAACTCTCTGTCTGTCATCAGAACTTGATCCTCCTTCTCTCTTCTTTGAGCCTTCTGGAAGGGAGATGCCATTATTCTCCAACAGTTGAGTTAACATATCTATCTGCTTTTTCATACAAGAGCTTTCAGTATGATTTCCCTTATTGCAGTATGAGCACTTGTTCATATCACCTTTGTTTTTCTTCTTCTGGGTATTTTTCTTGGGACCTTGTTGATCCTCTGGAGACTGCTTCTTGTCTCTTCCTTTCTTAGGTGGATTTTTAGCTTTCTTTTTTCTTTTTGAATCCACCCTCGAATCTCCAGCAACCAGAGCTTGGTATTTGGAAGGTTTGATGGTGCCCATCATCACCAGCTTGTCTTGTTCTTGTGTGAGAGATTCCATGAAATATGCAAGGCTAGGCATCTTCCAGGTTCGAGCTGTGAGTTTTGTGGCATAGAAGGTCGAAAAAAATACTAAATAGTCAGGTCCTAGCTTTCAGAGGATGGACAATATGAGATGTTCATCTTTCTTTTCAATACCACACTGTTTCAGCTGCAAAACTAGTGCTTTGAATGTGGAGAAATATAGCTGCAGGGATTCAAAATTACTGGGACTCAGGGAGATCACTCATTTTCAATATGGTGTCCCCTCATCTCATCTGTCTTTCCAAAGAGTTCAGAAATTTTCTCCCATACTTGATCCGGTGAATTCAATCCATCGAGATGGAAAAGGAGGTCTCGAGAAATACTGAGACATAGGAGGCCATAAGCCTCATCTCTCCGATTGTGCCATTTGATATTCTCTGCAGTAGCATTGGGCTCTACTTCTGTAGCCATAGTCACCCTGTAGAGGCCTTTCACTCTCAACAAGATCTCCATTTCTGCTTTCCATTCAAAAAAGTTGAAGGGAGTGAGGATAGTTTTCTGTGAATCCATAGCTTTAGAAAATCTGTCCCGGCTGTCAGAAGAAGGCTCCCAGTCTTGATGTCGAACTTGAAAAACAATTTTTGGAGGAGAGTAACAACCTACAATGGCTCTGATACCATGTAGAAATTCATGCCTGCACTAGATTAATTTCACCCACAACAATTAACAATTGATCATGCAAAATTATCAACAATGGAGACTGAATATGGAGCTGTAACACAAAATTATATTAACTGAGTGTACAATATCCAACCCTATAATAACATAGGCTGCTGAATATATAGAATACATGAGAAAATTGAATGCATAAGGAAGCATCCAAATATAGCATAAAGTAGGCTTACCCAAAATAGGCAAATCCCCCATAGGTGTAAAAAGCTGATCCCAAATCTATCAAGGACCCCATGAATTAGCAAGGGTGCATAGGAAAGCTAAAGAGTGGTCAAATGGAAGCTCATACATGCTTTTGCATGGAGGAAAGAGTGGAGGAGGAAGAGGCAACAAAGCTGATTCACCTCACCTAGTCTTGCTTTCCTATGTGCCTTAAAACACTGAAAAAGCAGGGAATAAAGCAGAAAAAGTAGATAGGCACCTAGGAGGCTAGGAATAAAGCATATTTGATTCCTAAGGCTTTCCCAAGTGCTACATGAGTCAAAGATGGCAAGTTTGACCTCTATGAATAGGCAATTAGCAACTTGCACATGGTGGGACTCATGGACTAGGAAAATAAGACAAAAATAAATGAATTAATGTCTAAGTGGGTAAATACTATGGGTTGATTATTCTAACAGCTTGTTCCCTTTGTGGTTTGTATGGACATTACTCCCACCATTGCCAATACTTACCCTAGTTTTGAATGGCTCTCGCTGACCTCTGTCACCATTCCCTTGAGTCTAAGATCACCTTGTTCGAAGAAGTTCACCCCCACTGCCTTCTTTAGACACCATGTCCATTTACATGATGTCCAGTTTCACTGACCAGCTCATCTCCTCCTCCACCGATGATCCATCAGACCTGTCTCTTTGTTGCTTTAGCAACGATGAGGAGATACTTGAAATTTTGATTTCCCTGCAATACCAATGGGACGACATGCACCATCACTCGTTCTTCCTCCTAGAAGAACTTGTGTTGCAGTAAGACCAGTTTTTCATGGAGACCGAATATCTCATCCATGGGAAGGTTGACTAGTTCAAGAACCCAATCCCAGCACCTGATGCCTTCGAAGAAGGGAACACGATGAACATTTCACCAACCATTAAAATCGAAATCTCAATCAATTCTGAGATCATTAAAGAATCCATGCCAGGGGCATCATGCTCCCCGAAAGAGATCGATTCCTACACATCTCTCTTCCAAGAATTTCGTGACATCTTTGCTTGGTCATACACTGAAATTCCTGGCTTAGATCCATCCATCGTGGAGCACCACATCGACACATGGCTTGACATGGAATCCATACACCAAAAGAAATGGCCCATCCATCCATCAAAAGTGGCTGCGATGAAAGCTGAGATAAATAAGCTGTGCACAGCCAGCTTCATTTATCCCATTTCATACACAACTTTGGTTTCTAATCATGTTCACGTGAATAAAAAATAGGGTACCATTTGCATTTTCATAGACTTCCACGATCTCAATGGAGCATGTCCCAAAGACAAATTCCCCACATCGTTCATTGACCAGATCATCGATGCATGCACTGGACATGAGGCCTTCTCCTTCATCGATGGTTTTTTTGGATACACCCAAATCCAAATCTGAAAAGAATACCATTACAAAATGACATTCACAACCCCATAGGGCACATTCGCGTACAGAGTCATGCCCTTTGGCCTCAAAAATGCTGGAACCACCTTTGGGTGTGCCATGAAACACTGCTTCCACAATCTCGTTCACATCATTTTGGATTGTTTCGACAACCTCATCGCCCAGTCACAAAACCACACATAACACATAGATGACTTGTGACAAGTCCTCATGTGATGTCACTGGTGCAGAATCTGCTTGAACCCATCCAAGTGTATTTTCTGCATCCCCATTGGCCATCTTCAAGGATTCATTATGTCACATAAAGCAATGACCTCTGATCCTGGGAAAGTCAAAACGAATGTCCCCCTAATGTCACCTCTTTGATTGACAGTGTTTCAACTTGTATTATAGTTTTTCCATTTTTTGTTTTACACATTTTTCCAAATTGAGTCTTATGTATTGTTTCCTCTCATTGCTTCAAATGGAGCACACCTCAGACTAGTATATGGGATTCATAGATGGAGTAAGCAGGTGGACTCCGAACCTCGCCTCAATTGCATGGGTAATCTGCTCCCGATCGCACGAGTTGATCCACATCGACGGAATATGCATGGGCACTGCAACCAACAACTAGGGGGAGTATGATGGGGTCAATGGCCTCTTCGCCATCGCTCTATAGTTAGGAATTCATAATCTTGATATCTTCTTAGACTCCCAGCTGCTTGTTTCTCAACTGAACAACCACTACCGAGTTCGTGATCCGTGACTCTTTAGAAAGTACCTACGCACTAAACACATGGTTAGAACATTTGAATCCATCACATTCACAGATGTTTCCAGGAACCTCAATAGTGTCGCAGATCAAATGGCTAACGATATTCTAAATTGGCACATCCATAACAATATATAGGAAACATACAACCATAACATAATGCATAATCATGTCTAAAAATACACACACAGTGTAATAATACACCACATAAGCATTTGCATTCCACAGCATAATAAAAATACTCACATAATGAAACCATAAAAGCACATCCACATGTGTCAAAAATATATGTATATATATAGATATAAATCGATCAATCACATGTCCAAAACATGTCCAATACAAAAACAAGAAGATGCATATGCTTTCTCAATAGGATATACATAAGCGACACAAAAACCCCTAAGTGCACCAATGCACTAGGAACAACCCCACTAGGATACTAATCTAACTCAGATCCATCATCTGACTTGGCCTCATCATCTTTTGAAGAGGACACATCCTATACAAGAATACCACCTCTCTCCATCCGACAAAAGTGCTCGCAAGCCACAACCATCTTCCTCATTACACCCGTCAGCTCGGGAGGAAGATTTTGAATAGTAGCAATAAAGTTATTATGTAGGTGCTGCTAGCCAACATCTAACACACCAGTAGCAAGCTCCTCCATATATGGCACCAGTCCATCCATATCCCACTGCTATCTGTGGGAGCTCCTAGTGGGAACCATGGTAGGAGGTGTAGTGACAACCCGCCTCTGATGCTCAGGTGGCAGGTGAGGGCCAACATCTGCACATACAAACAAGGAAAACATCAGTCCAAATATATCAATATGAAAACCACTAACTAGCTCAACTATACTATGCATAAAGATGAACATAAAAACATCAAGCATACATACCAGTTGGTCCCCATGCCTGACCAGGAGGTCAGGGCATCTCAAGGTGTCCCTGGAAATCCATACCTGCATACGGGTACTCCTTGATCACCACAGGCAGCTGGAGCCACTGCTCTAACAACTCCTCTGTAAAGAAGCGGCCCACTCTGCCGGCACCATCACGAACCATCATCTGGCACCACCTATACATCCTCATCTCCCATGGACCACTGTCCTGCACAGCCCGATGAGGATGAAGTGTAGGTACTTTCTCAAAGAAGAAAGCACACGAGAGGGAGCCAAAGCAAAAACCAACACCAGTAGTCTTCAACTTGTTCAGCTGATGCCAAACAGCCTGCAGATACATCTGGCCCCATGCATAATATGTGCCACCTATGGCATGCTCTACTAACTACAGCTAACCACTAGAAATCTTATGTCTCCCTGTGGAACCCAATATACGCTGCAAGAGGGTCACCACTACCCGTGTGGACAACTCCTCGATGTCACACATCAGGATGTAAGAGTCATGCACATACGTCATAGCGTAATAGTGCTGATCACACAGATCCTCCACTACCTCCCATTGAGACAACACAAGTACTAAGTCACCAACCACTCCCAATATAGGGATCCCATTGATGAAGTATACATCCTCCATCTTAATCTCAATGCGCTGGCCCTAAAAGAGGAATGCCTCCTCAGCAACATCCCAGAAACCTATCAATGTTTGTATCAGCAAATGCAAACTCCACATAAGTGGTATCCTCATAAATTTCAGAAACCCACAGCGAGCTAGTGTATCTCTAACACCCCCATCACACAAGGATGCATCTCTGACACTCTTGCAGTCTCTCTCCCTCCATTTGATCTCCACCATCTTGCACAAGTAAAAAACCCTAATGTTAGCTAGTGCCACCATCAAAAAATCACCCAAAAGAGGCTAGGGTGCACCTGTTTGGGAAACATGAGTTCCTAGGGTGCTCATAATTTCCCAACAGGTGTGCCCATGCCACACCTTATCCCTTTAAATGTGCAACCTAGTCCCCATGAAACCCCAAAATTCTCATGGGGGGCCTCCAGGTGACCAAATTCAGTAAGTAAACCATTAAAATGAAGAGGTTTAGTGAGAACTTTTACCTGCAAGTCGCGGCTCTTGAAACAATCGGTCAAATCAAAATAAATCAGCAAATGAAGAATTAGGGCCAACCTCTCCAACTCCATAATGAACAGTGACAATGACACTTCACCATGTGTACCCCCCCCTTGTATTGGACCCTCCCCTTGTATTGGACCCTCCCATTTAACCTAATTTATTTTGATAGACATAATAGGACCATACAGACTCTGTTTGAGACACCATTTGTGCCACTGGTTTTAGAATTCCTCCCTCTATCTAGTTATAAGACCATGATCTCATGTTTAATAAGTCAATTTGAGGACCATTTCCCACAAGTCACCTTGATTTACAAGCCATGACATGATGATGCAAGTGTCCATGGACCTATACTTGCATCACACTTCTCGATCGCAACTCATGTGAGTTTTCGGGCCACCGCCCATTAAGGAATGTAATTTTATCTTTTATGTTGTATTTTTAACACGAATTGTCTTTTCTTTTTACCACACCTTACGCGAACCTCTGGACCACTGTCCACAAAATGATTTCTTTTCTTGCACGTGCTTGGCATATAAGTGTCCCCGGACATGCACTCACATCGCATGTAGCCAAGTTCGTCCACTGTAACACACACACATGCTCTCCTGACCTCTGTCTGAGAGTCACCTTGGTTTGCGTGCCTTTGCCACACTGACTCATGATCCTTCACCGTGATTTATCCCACGCATGTATTGGTATGCTTGAGAGCCTTTTGCTCCATCCATACTATGCAGATGACCTTTGGACCTTTGTCCAACATCCCGACATGAGGCACCACTTGTGCCACCGCAATTGGTTAACCACACTAAAGTTGTGTTTAAGCTCTTTTCTGACTCCTTAAAACAATGAAAAGATAGCCGAGCACAGTTGCTTCCTTTCTCTCTCGTTAAAGTGTAGGAAAGGACATCTACATCGTCTCGTTTACCTCCTTTTGTGGACCATGTAGACCATCAATTGAAAAGGACCTCCTTGGCACACTCAAGCCAAGACTGTACCCCTCTGTATACTTTTATGCTTTATTGGGAAGAGGGGTTGCACTTTATGAAAAAGCTCACCACCGGTTGTCGTTAAGCTCTTTTCCGGTCATCTCAACAAGAAAATATTGCTGAGTAAACTTGGTTTTGTTCATGCTCATAAAAGTATTTGAATGATTGTCCACCCTGTATAGGTTTAACCTTTTTCGGCCTGATTGGACTACCAATAGTAAAGAAGTCTCTCATCCCCTCTAGGATGGGTGAGCTCTCCTATGTATGATTTTATCCTTTTTTAGGCACAGGAGACTACCAATGAAAAAGATCCCCCACTGGAGTCCTCTTCATGCTTTCAGACTCTCTAAAATTGAAAACACCATCGAGCATTTACTTTCTCGGGCTCGCCAAAAATCCACGAGATCGTACCATAATGGTGTCCCTAGACACCACCGCACAAAAAATAGTTTTGCAGCTTCCCCACATTGGGTCTCCTTTGTTCAAAGTACTCTACAATGTGTCTTCCTTGGATCCCATCAGTATCAAAAGTGTCCACCTCCTCCAAGTATTTCCCATCTACAATGACATTCCTAGTAT
This sequence comes from Pseudotsuga menziesii, assembly GCA_001517045.1. Classification (NCBI taxonomy): domain Eukaryota; kingdom Viridiplantae; phylum Streptophyta; class Pinopsida; order Pinales; family Pinaceae; genus Pseudotsuga; species Pseudotsuga menziesii. The sequence goes on from LPNX010022471.1 coordinate 763,559, forward strand.
TACAGCTATGATCCCATTCCCATGAGTTAATTTCATTTGATGCTTGGTCCGCCCTACCGTCATACTCTGAACAAAGGAAGTTTGAGTCTCCCACTCCCCCCCTGCCCCTGTTCAGTTCTTTCCCTTCCCTCCCCTCCCCCCCAATTCAATGAGTCACTCTGCATATTTCTTCACACCTTTCAGTTATCCCTTGCGCTCTTGGTCAAGGAAACATCATTGCCTTGACTAGGGGCAGGTCTCCCTCTGTCGACGCCAACACACATATTCCAGAGTATAGACCCAGAGGTCCCTGTACCTTGGTTTCATTGACATCATTGATGAGTTCCTTGGACCACTTGAGAGGAGTCCTTAATGCCTCTCTGGATGGTTGTTTCTCATGTGCTTGACTTCAACTCCATCATCACACCACTGAGATTCGTGTAGGGTTTGTTCCACACAGTACTTGGTCGAAGACCCCGGATGTCACCCGACTCTAGCACATTGGTGAGTCCACTCGAGGGACCTAAACAGGTTATGTCCCTTGTGATTTCCAGGTTGCATTGGAGATAATGATCTGAAGCCCCAACAGTGCTTCCATATACCTTTATGATTGATGCAGCATACTTGTACCACAGAGACTCTAACTCTCAATCAGTGATTCCACACAGCTATGAACCAGATCCAGCAGACCGTCAGTCATGAAGATATAGCATTCCATGAGAATGCCATAAGTCCAGTGTACCAGATCAGTATTGTATTCAGCCTCACATGGAGGCAACCATTATTGAAACATCAGTTGTATATGATCGACTCTTGTATTTTAGAGCATAGATCAAATGATTCTTTTGACATTGTCATGAGCATGGGAATGCCTGCCTCGTGCATATACATGTCACACATTTATTGTATCTCACCCATTGATGGGAACCATTTTAATACAAAAACCAAAAGCCACCATGTCCTAGCCCTGGACGCACCACCTCTACACAACAAATCCTATGATGTCCGTCAGCCATATGTTGAGCTCCTGCCCTCACACATCAGGGGGCAATCTGTTAACCAAAAACTCCCCCACTTATCTCTCAATGGCCTACACCACCCAAGGACACCATATCACAACTCTCATATCACTCCATTAGATCTTCCATTAGACCCCCACACCTCCAAAATAGCCTAAGGATGAATAAAAAAAGGATCAAAACCCCAAAAAGGATCCCAAAATAGCCCCCTAGGAGATAAAGCCCTCAAAAAGGGGCTAAAACCCTAAAAGTGGATAAAGTTAGGGAGGAAGGGGATAAAAGCCCAAAAAAGGGTTTAAATTCCTAACCAAGGGCTTAAAAACCTAAAACCCCTTGGAAAATCTATAAAAGGAGGGTGGGGGGCCACTCTCAAAACACTTCTCCCATTTCCTATTGTTGCGCTGCTCGTGGATGCTTTGAGACCTTTGCCTCTCAAACCAACCACACTCACTCTCCTCCATCTCCCTTTCCATTTGAGCCATTGATCCCTAACCAAGAGACAGGCTTCCACAAGCTAGGGCTAGGTGGCCCATTCCCACTAGAGAAGGTTTACTTGTGCTTTCATGTTTTGCTTCTTAGTTATTTAAGTTGCTTTGATTTCTAACCTTTGTTTTTATTTGTAGGTTTTGCTTAACATTGTTTGCAGGTTTTTTTCATTGTAGCTTAGGTTTATTTTGCAGGTTTTGAAGGAAGAACCCTAACCCGTGTTTGCAGAGGGGTTAATCAATAGTGCTCCATTTTCTTCTTCTTTCTTGCTTATATTAGCTTAGTGTTAGTTTACTATTCTGTCATTTACATTTCCATTTCATTTTTCAACATTTACCATTAGCACGAACCTACTCTTCTACCCTATAGGCAGAAGGGAGCCATTCCTGCCCCTGTAGCAAGGAGAAATCCTTGCTATAGTATTGGCCATAGATAATGATGTATATATGAATATCCATAATTTATTAAATGTTAAGAAGAGTGAGGCATTGAGATATATTATAAAGAAATAATCCAATAAAATTGCAAAAAACTTAATTTTGACATGCTATGTTGCAAGAGGTTTTCTCACGGTTTTCTATCTAATATATTTGAGGAGACCAAAAAGTCTGAAGTCATTCATCTATAACCCATATTCTCCCAAATTTAGTAAGAATATTCTACTTAACACAGATTATCAAGAAATTCTAAAAATTTAAAAAACAAAATGCATCATAGTAGTTTATATGTAGTTTTATTTCAAAATGTATTTATCATCACATTTATGCACTCATATTCATGCATATAATTAACTAAAAGACAATAAAATAACTTTGTGTCTTGTTGACAAATATGGGATGATTTCAATTTATAAAAAATTATCATCGAACAATGAATTTAAATCCCTTATAGTTCCAAAAATTCAAAAACATAATCCATCTATGTATTTCCTCTAATGACATTGAAGACTCCACTTAACACTCATTATGAATTAAATTATTTTGAAGAAATACAAATGTATTTGCAATGGAATTTTATTTTAACATTACGTCCCTCATTTATAGATTCATATTAATGCATATTATAAGCAATTCAAAGTCATTAAGCAATTATGCCATATTATTTTGAAATATATTATACTTATGATTATAAATATTAATTGATTTAAGTATACAAATATATGGAAAGTTTTCTAATGAGAATTCAAATAGCTTAAATAGTTCAAAAAGTTCAATTGAATCAGCTATAATCCATTTCATATTAATTTAACATGAATAGTCCACTTAGAATTTACTTTCAATTAAATGATTCTAATTTTTTTGGTAAGAAATGCATCATTTTTTCAAAATTTAAATTTCACTTTTATACACCAGTATTAATGCATATTATAAGTAATTAAAAATCAACAAATAGCATGTGTTATATTTTATTCACCATGCAATGTTATTAGAAGGAAATCTAGCCTGAGTTAGATTTCCTTATTAGTTTAATGTATATGATGACAATGTGGTTTTGTTAGATGGAAAGATAACATTTGTAAGTTAACATGTATTGGGAGTCTGTTCACCCTGCAATGTTGTTATAAGCAAATCTAACTCAAGTTAGACTTCCTTCATGGTGCAATGTATTTGATGACAATCTGTTAGATTAAAAACTAACATATGAAAGCTAACTTGCGATGTGGTGTTATTGTGTTTGTGTTAGATGTAAAGTTAGGAAATCTAGCATCACTACCTTTTATATTTCCTACAGTCAAAGTTAGAAGAATATAATCTAGAGGTGGCTCTTATTCACTACGCAATGTTCTTGAATTTTTTCATTTATTTTCAGAAACGATGGAGTCTAATGCCATATAATTTGAAAGAAAGCAAGTAAAATGAAACTTTATTTACAACAAAAATTTATTTCAAAATCACATCTCTCATTTATAAATTCATATGAATTCAGATTATGGGAAACTAAAAATCATTAAGTCAATCATTATGATTATGGTTACAAAAACTAATTTATTTAAGTATACAAATTTAGGGAAAGTTTTGGATTGAGAAATCAAATATTTTAAATAGTTCAAAACATCTAGCTAAATCACCTATGTCCAATTTCGTATTAATTTAACATGAATAGACTGCTTAGCATTTATTATCTAGTAAATGATTCTCATATTTTTGGTAAGAATTTCATCATTTTTTTTTGTAAATAAAACTTGTATTACTTTACAGAATCAAAATTACAAAACAGATATTCATCTAGAGCATTCCCAAAATTGGGGTGTCATTGACCCGAACCGACTTGACCCTATCTGGATTCAGACTTGGTTTTTTTTTCAAAAAATATACAGAATTTTTCCATGTCTTCCAGTCACCCCTATTACATTCAATCTTATCAAAATTCTTATCGAAATTACAGAGCTGTCCTTCCCTTATCAAAACAAAATTGCTATAATGCCCATAAATTCGTAAATCCCCATGAGCTATACATTTCCCCTGCTTCTACTACATTGACTACCTAAGCAACTACAAGCATAAACAAAATCCTAAAAATACTCAGACATTAAAGAAGATCAAACTCGACCAGGAGGAGATAGTCCCCAATGGGGTACCACAGATGGGGAGGATGCTGCAATGGCCTGCTGGGGGATTGTCATGTTCAGGAAGCCTACTGGAACTCCCACCTCTACTGGACAGCTTCTATTGTCACTTTCCCATGGTCGAGCATACTCCAGAGCTCTTCAATCAATTGGATGAAAAGGAAATCCCATCCTGGCCGCAAGGATGTCAATTTTTTGGTGCATAGTATGGCACTCACTATTGCGCTCTTTCTAAAAGGGCACGGGTTCCACATCCCATTCTCCCTTGGCTTCCTGCACCATCAAGGAATGACCCACTAGGTGCATAGTCACCCAATAAGTCATCAACATGCGATCATAGGTGGAGGTACGTCCTACAGTGTTTCCAGGATCCATGACCGAATCCGCCACCTCCACATGCAGACATTCCCGCGGCATGCTTTTCATCTCTTCCCATAACTCTTTGACCACCCTCTCTACCTCCCTACGAATTCTAAGTGGAACGTGCTCTTTGAAGTTTTCAGTGTCCTCCTAATCCTAGAGCTAAGCCCTAGTAATTTTACGGGTCCGACTCATAATGGATTTCCCTTTTTCAGTAGGATGGACAGACGCTTCTCCGGTGCAACCATCCCTCCTAAAGTGCTGCTTGGGGGCCATCATATAGATATGCAGGTGGAAGGAGAGAAATAAGGAGTGGCACTAGGAGGTACCCACAGAAGCAAACACCAGGGAGCAAATAGGGGTGGAAATAAGAATCAAGAGCCTGAACCCTTTGCTTTGATACTCAGTGGTGGGAGGCCTGACCTTTGCAGAATAAGAAAGAGGGATGCACGTGGGAGCACTCCCATCCATGAAATTACCATGCATTAGGCATATCATGAGAATGATAGCCCTCATACTAGAGTCAGTATTTTCCCACCTGTGGTAATTAAGAACCCAATCCTACTGATGATCCCGTCGCATATCACCAATCTTATTAGTCCCAGCAGTATGAACCGAAATGATGGTGTTGTACAGCCCCCAGCACCGACGAGCATTTAAACCAAATAATCCACACAACATTAAGATGGCCTCGTGTAGGCATGTTCACACCTCCTACCCCCACTTGTCCTACCATCTTCTGCACTAGCCATCTGTGCCTCCTTGTTCACATCCCTTGAGGCCAGATGTCGACAATGTTGGGCCCATTCCTCCTCTCTGAAATCCTCCAGCCTTCCACGCCAACATTTTCCAACATCTCGGCAGCTTTGTTGGCATCTAGTATGACATGGAAAAAGGAAATCATCGGGTAGGATTGAAGGAGAGCACGAAGTTGGTCCAGCTAGTAAGCAAGGTGCCAGCTGGGAGAAATGTTTTCTGACATTTTCCCATTCATAATTTGTTTGGCCATCTGGATTAGAATGTTAGAGGCACCTTCGATGATCGTAGGAAAATGGCCACCCCTGATCAACACCTTGAGACCACAAATTATTCCTTCCGATTCGGTTGAGTTATTGGTATCCATCCCTATTGATCCTAGGAAAACCATCGGAATCCTGCCATCGTGGTTGCGGAAAAGACCCCCAAAACCCACAAGACCCAGATTACCCCTGGATGCACCATCAAAATTCAACTTAAAGACTTGAGGGGGAGGGGCGGACCAGATGTTCATACTAGAAGGTTGACAGATCTTGTCCCATTATCACAAACCATCCATCATGGTTCTATCAAGACCCCAATTCACAGCAATTTGAGCTTCTTCACGGGGGATAATATTGTCCTGATCATGCCATTGCATGCATTGGATGGAAGATAACATGTTGTCCTTCACCATTTTCCACACCATATCCACATCTTTACTCTAGTCCCTAAAAATTTGGGCATTTTGTTCCTTCCTTAAGCACCACATATCCATACCAGGGAAATTCTCCCAGATTGTTCTGATGATAGGGTTCTTGTAAGCTTTTGGGTTCCATTCTTGAATATTTTGAGATGGTTGGCCCTGCCTTCTGTCACTTTGTCAAAATCCCATTGCTCCTTTGTCCCACACTGTTGCTGCTTAAGTGTAGCTATTCAGGAGATCACTCATGGATTCCTCCTCTCAGTAGCACAATCAACATTGAGAGGGTCCTTGCACCCCCCACTTTTTTAAGTTTTCACTAGTGAGGATCCTCCCTTGGATAACCAACCAAACAAAGAGGGAAACCTTGGGCCAAGGGTTGACTGCCCAAATTTTCTTCCAAATGTCATCAACTGTGGCTCAACAAGTGATCTTGATGTTATAGGCCTCCTTAATGTTAAAATATCCTCTAGTGGTGTATCCCCATCTTAATACATTGGGACCATCCTGAGCCTTGATGAAGCATTTGCTCAATTCTTCCTTAAAGGCCTCCCAATATGCCTCACTTGTGAGCTCAAGTTTCTCCTGAAAATCCCATTTCCGTTGCTCTGTATGAGCTCCAATCATCTAAGACTAACTCACCTGGATCTTTCCCCCCTCAATCACTTGATCCTTAATACTCAACCATATCGGATCTCGGCCAAGGATGGGAAGCTGGTTCCATGAATCCTCCCAAACATTTTCCCTACTACTGTCCTTGATCTCCCAGAAACTATTCTCCTGGACAACATTCTTACCTGCCAATGCTTTCAACCATATGGGGGAACCACTTGGGGACTCGTTGAATCTAAATAGTTTCTATATAGTCCTGTCTCGAGCATATTTAATGTGCCATAGTTTGGCCCAAGGCTCCAAGGTGTGATTTACCCATCACCACCAAAATTTGGCTCCTTGGATCTCCAACATCACTTGAAGGTCTCTGAGGCCTGAACCTCCGTACTCCTTTGGCCTGTAGACATCCTCCCAACACACCAGAGAGAATTTAGCTTTCTCCTCATGCCCCCCCCCAAAAAAATTACGTTGTAATCTTTGAATTTCCTTGAGGATAGACTTGGGGGCAAACAAGATCGAGAAGAGGAAAGCCAACATAGCTTGCATAATTGATTTGACCAAGATCAGTCTGCTGGGAAAATTTAAGGGACGCAACACCCAGTTTGAAAATTTCTGTTTCAATCTATCCAAAAGCTCCTGCCAGGACTCTTTTTGCGGCCTTACCAACCTTAGGGGAATCCCAAGGTATTCGGATGGAAAAGAACCTTTCAGAAACCCTAGGATCCTTAATATGTTCCTCTGAGTGATCGAAGGAGTGTTAACAAAGAATACCTAAGACTTATTTGGGTTGACTGCCAAGCCTGAGGCCCTTGCGAAGAGATCTAGGCTGTTCTTCAAGCTAAGCCCTTCTTGGACTGAAGGGTGCCCCATGAGCATAGTGTCATCAATGAATTGTTGGTGTGTATGAGGTGGCATCCCATCATGATCCTTGACTCCCCTTATTTCCCCATGACCAACCTAGGCATCAATGAGATGAATCAGACCCTCAGCCATAAGGACGAAGAGGAAAGGAGATAGAGGGTCACCTTGTCTAATACCACAAGAAGGATAGAAAGTGTTAGACAGAGATGCATTAAGGAGGATTTTAAAGAAGGGCGTTATGACTAAACCCATAAGGTGGCATCCCATCATGAGCCTTGACTCCCCTTATTTCCCCACGACCAACCTAGGCATCGATGAGATGACTCAGACCCTCAGCCATAAGGACGAAGAGGAAAGGAGATAGAGGGTCACCTTATCTAATACCATGAGAAGGATAGAAAGTGTTAGATGAAGATCCATTAAGGATGATGTTAAAGAAGGGCGTTGTGACTAAACCCATGACCCACTCCACCCAACCTTGAGAGAAACCATAGGCCTCTAGCATCTTCTCCATGAATTTCGAGTTTAGTTTATCATACGCCTTTGCTATGTCAAGCTTGATCATTATACCGGGAACCGTGATGATTCTAAGCAAGTGCAACACCTCGTGTACTAAAATAACCCCATCCAATATCTATCTTCCTTCCACAAAGCCCGACTACTTGAGGCTAATAAGCATCGGGAGAAGGGGTTTGAGAAAATTTGCAATGACCTTTGATATAATTTTGTAGATGACATTGCATAACGCTATCGGTCTGAATCTATCAGGAGTGTCCACCCCTGACTCTTTGGTAATTAGAGTGAGGAAGTTAGCATTGAAGTCTTTAAGGAATCCCCTCTTATTCATGGATTCCTCCACAATACCCAGCATGTCTTCCTTGACAAGGTCCTAGAAGTTGTGAAAGAAGTCGGTTGTGAAGCCATTAGGTCTAGGGGCTTTTCCGATATCCATTTGGTTGACAGCTTCCTCAACCTCCTGCATCGTTATTGGCTTGGTTAGCATTTCATTGTTTTCACCAGTGATTGCACCGGTAACTAAGCTGGTGATTCACTAAATATCTCGACTTCTATCCCCACAATCTTCATTGAGAATCTCATAGAAGTGTTGCGTGAGTTCAGCTTCAATCTCCAGTCTGGTTTCCACCCTGCTACCATCCCTTTTCTTAAGTTCTTGGATTCTAGAACTGTTCCTATTCTGCATCACTAAGTTATGAAAGAATTCAGTATTTCTTTCTCCCTACTGCAGCCATTTAACGCTCACTTCTATTGCCAAAATATTCCCTCGTGCCTTTCCCTAGCCTCGAGCTGACTCATTAAGTCCTTTTCTTTGACTTTCATGCCCTCATCCCAACATACTTCAATACATTGTTTATTAATGAGGTCCAGTTCATTTAATATTTTTTTTTTGTCCTCAAAGATGTTCTCCAATTCCTCCTTGTTCCATGTGCGTATTTTGGACTTTAGAGCCTTGACTTTCTGCTAAAAGCGATACATAATAGTTCTTGGGGGGGGACCAACTCCTACCACCACTAACTGAGAAGGTCCTTGATGTCTCTATGCTCCATCTAGAATTGTTTGAAATGAAAAGGTTTTCCCATAGGACATCAACACCAATCCCAAGAAAGGAAAATGGGCCAGTGGTCTGAGCTAGCTGCTAGGAGAACATCATCCATAATCTCCCCCATGCTGTGCATGATATTCTCAGACACCAAGAAGCAATCTAGATGAGAGGCCACCAGATTCTCCCCCCCATCTCTTGTTGTTCCAAGTGTACTAGTCATTCCCTCTCTCTACCTCAATGAGCGAGTTCTGTGATAGAAACTCGCAATAAGATTCCTGGTATTTCTCTAGGAATTGTCTTCCTCCCTTCTTCTCCCCAAGATTGGCAATCAGGTTGAAATCCCCACCAAGCACCCACGTTCCCCTCTTAGTTTTATCTTTGAACTAGTTGAGGAGATCCATGAAAGAATGCTTTTGAGGGAAATTGTTGGGGCCATAAATGTTCCCTAGGGATCCCTTCACCCTCAAATCTAGAAAGAAGAAATCTGCCATGAGAGCAAACTTGTTAGCTCACCAATCAGACAGCTCCATAGTCTGAGGCTACCAAAATATTGCCACACCTCCTGATTTTCCAGCTGCATCTAGAGCGATGAGATGATTTCCTTCCCAAATTTTGTCCTTAATCTTCTCTAAACCCCCAAGGATGCACTTTGTTTCTTGAAGGAAAATAATATATGGGGTTTCCTGCTTAATTTTTCTATTTAGCATTTTCCACTTCCTAGCGTTGCCACCCCACCTTATATTCCACGATATGATCTTCATTGATAACTCTTTTTAAATTCGGAGAAGGCCTCCCTGATTGTGGGGTATTGGTTGGATTTAATCAGTCGAACTTCCACTACTGCTATGCATTGTTTATTCATCTTCCTTCCCTTCATATCTCTTCTTCTGGGGATTTCCTCTTACTACCTTTCTGAGCATCTAGGTCAATCCCGAGACTCTCATGGGTGCTCGTTCGAATGATTGCCTCCTGTAGGAGTTCGATCTAGCATCATGAGATGTAAACTTGGCCCTTCTTCCCACATTCTTCCTTAATCGCATCCAGGTCTAGCTCATCTAGTTCCATGTTGTTGCCTTCCTCTTCCTCCATCCCATCCATCTACTGGACATCCTCTTCCTCTATGGTTTTGATGAATTTTTCCTGCTGGTTAGCTGCCAGTTTCTCAGTTGGGAATCCTCCATCATCATTCACTTACCCTAAATCCCCAAAGGGATTTTTGGGTCTATGCACCTTTGTCACCTGCTCCTTTCTAGTATTGGGTTTTCCTCCCCCTTTGCTTCTCCTTGTGTTCTTGACCTAAGTGAACCCATCCATTTCACAGACTTTATCCAAACGGGATGCAGACGGTTTATCCCCAGGGCCAATTTTGGGGTAGTTCCTTCTAAGATGACCATAGTCATGACAGTGATGGCATCTAAAGGGGATTTGCTCATAGTTGATGGGTTGGATCCATTCTTCATCTTCCCAGTTTAGACTGATTTCTTTTGGGAGTTCTCTGGAGAGATCCATATAGACACAGATCCATGCAAAGGAGGTATACCTTTGGATCTTGGTTTGTTCTTATATTTTTATGAATTCACCTAGAGTGTTTCCTATGTCCCTCAGAGTCTCCATATCCAAGTACTCATCGGGAAGAGAGAAGAGGTGAATCCAGACCGGGGCAGCCGTCATGTCTTTTGTCTCTGGGTTAAAACGCTCCTTCCATGGGTGAAGGTATAACTCAACTGATAAGAAGAAGTATGGACCTCCCTCCGTGACTCTATCTATGTCTTCCTCATTAAAAATGATAATAATGAAGAAACCCTTTGAGCATAACTGAAGGTCGTAGTGACCTTTAGGGTTCCACACACCATTTATCCATTTGACCAGATATTTTGCCTTCGGCCATATCCCCACAAATTTCCCTATTAGGGATTTTTCCTTCCATGACTCAATCTTACCTCTAACTATCTCATATCTGATTTGAATTGCTGAGATGGAGGAATACTTGGGCAAGCAAGCCCCCAATCCATCCTTCTTTCCTGACTTGGGTCATGGGTGACTCTCGCCTCCCTTTTCTTCCTCGTCTAACTCCTCCCGACCAAGCACAGGATCCCTTCCTTCTGGGGCAATATCCCCCTACCCCGATATTGCCATGGAACACTACAAAAGGCCTAGAGTCGTCACCCGTAGGAAGAATAGAATGGCCTAGCCACCCCTCGCCTTGATTCACCTGGGAAAACCCTAGTTGCCACCTCCATCAATACACTCCTCCGCTCCTGAGTTCCTCGACTAAAACTCTACTAGTTCAAATTGGTCAGAATTTCATCATTATTTTAAACTTTAAATTTCATTTGATACACAAGTATTAATGCACATAAGTAAATAAATATGAAAGTAAATGAAAAATAAATTTTAAACAATAACAAAAATGTATATTAATATAACTATCAATTCCCATATATTTCAAAAAATATATAAACACTAAAAAGTATGTCCAAGTTGTATTCAAAAATGAAAATGTTTTTGTGATCAAACTTCTGAAAAAAAATCATTATCTATTACAATGAAGTTGATGTTCTATTGAACATTCTAATGTACTCACGTTTCCCTTTGATATGATGAAGTGTCTTAAGAAAGGGTAATAAAACTTGCATAGGCCAAGTATCATGCTCTTCTCTTGTATAGACATTTATCAAGATATGGATTGATCGATATCCAACAAATTGGTTTGATCGATATCCAACAAATTGAGAAGTAGGAATTGATGTATATATTACAAATACATTTGATTATCCATATTTATCTCCATACTAGTACCACACATCACTAAACCTTTTCTCATAATATTGTATAATTACCCCCTGCTTTGAATTTTTTTTGCAAACGACAATGGGACCTATCCCATGTGAATTCAAAGTCTCTTATATCAATATACGATTTTTCAAGTACATGTCAAATGTACTTGTATGTGACATTTAATGTCCATATTGCAACATCATAATTTTTTAAGCAGTATTTTAATAATTCTGACTCAAAAGGCCTTAAAAAATAGGAGTTGTCACCAAATTCCCAATCTGGTGTTCTTTGAGTAGGACAATTTGGTTCATCTCTAGGATATGACACGAAGAGCACTCCTTCCATTTCAAAGATCAACAACATCTTTCGACTGATATTAATTCCCATCATTTCTACAACCACAAACATCATTGACATTATCATAGCTCCATTTCATTACTTAAAGACATCAAAGCATAATATTAAAAATTATATTAAAAATTATTGTAATTCGTATCTACTGCCAATTTTTTCCATTTTTATACAAAGGGAATCATATAAGGAGTTCAATGACAATTAAAAAATATAATTATAGTAGCATCATGCTATTGATTGAACTAATGATATGATAACATCTACATTAATATAATACTTTTATTCTATTTTTATGTAATAAGGCTTAGATACCACCATTCAAATCTTTGTTTTTGTTGTTAATAATAGTTTCTTAAGCTGCAATGGGAAAATATAATTAAAATGACACAATTCAAACAATTAAACTAATTAGCTTTCATATGGTAGTTTTCCACCTGACACAACCACATTGTAATCAAATGCATTACATCATCAAGGAAATACAATTCGTATTAGAGTTCCTTCTAACCACATTGTCATCAAAGTTAATGCATGTAGCTTTCATATAGTAAATTTATTTCTAGCACTATGAATGGAAAATATAATTAGAAGAGCTCAATAGAAGAAATCAAATTATTTATATGTTAATTTCCACATACAACCTAATCATATGCTGAAATAAGAAAATTTTATAAATTCACATTTAACCATCCTTCAAACCAGGAATTTATAACAAATATAATGATCAATTAAACCACACATGCAATAATTAATTGAATAGTCGAGTTCAAACAAACTTACCATTTATCTAATTATCTCTACATCCAAATTCATACACTAAACATCGATTCAAATCAGCAACCTTTATTAAGTCAATATCGTTATATAAAAATAATAATAAAATAAAAATATGTTAATTTCTAATAATGACAAAGCATAATGAAATATAAGAACTTAATTTTAAAAATGTTGCATGTATAGTAATAATTCATGAGGTCATATATATAATGACGAACACTTGATCATAGAAAATCCTTCAAAGTATCTCAGACATCTGTTTCTTTGTTGAACTTATTCAACATTCTCCATAGCTCATCGATCAACCATTTATCCCCTTGGTTATTTCCAACGAATGGAGTTGCAAGAATCACATTTTCTATGGGGATTTCTTTAACTCTCTCATATGAACAATACACTATAACAATGTTAGTTACATCATATTGACAATATGTATCCCACATGTTTTTCAAAGATTTAGTGTGTATAACTTTTGTGGGATTCTTAGCGGCTTTATTTCCTTTTTATGGCTTGCAATCTGAAGCAATCCAAATAACACAAGATGACTTTGTGATATATCCTAAACCATTTTTTTTAGAACTCTTGATGTGTTTATCTTCAAATTAGTTGACCAAATTCCAATCTCAAGAGATTCATTCTTGAAACACATTTTAAGAAACAATTTTGCATGTGGATGAAACCAGATTTGTTTTTTATCTATTGCACAATCTACAACCCTTCCCATTTTCTCAATATGTTCTCTTTTTGCATCTTCATCAATGCTGTAATAAAAAAATTCTTTTAATTCAAATATAACTAATTCTTTTCCATTTATTTTTGCTGCAACACAATAATAGATAATATAGTCAAGCCATTGTATTCATGCTACAAAAATCATTAAGAATGAATTGTTGAAAAAATATACTCACCTTGAGTACTTTGTATACCTTTTTTTTCAGATTGGCCACTACTTTGTCCTGATATCTACATAGAACCTAGCAAATAAAATGTTAAACCTTCAATGAAATACAAATTTAAATACTTCTTTTGATCTAATTTTTTTATATAAGCCATTTATTACTTAATTGGTAATGAAAGAAAACATTTTCAATGCCATTGTTAAAAAGAAATACATGTATACATCTTTAATAGTGTGATAATTGTTAGTTTTATTCTTTTTATTTGTCCCCATAATAAACATCTAAAATGTTATCATTCTTACAAGGACTAAAATTTTAAAAATAACAAAAACACAAGACAAGTTAGAAATACCTGATATGGTATTATGTTCATGATTATAGATTTTCACTACATCATTATCTTTGTTCTCATTATTTGTCTTTGTATTAAACATTAAAAAAATGGTCAAAATGAATAAAAATCATTAAGCAAATGAAAATTACAAGTTGGAAAGTTGTACATATCTATTATTATATTTTGTTCTTGATTTTAACATTGTTTCACTATCTTCATATTATTATGTTTGTTTGTATTTTCCTCTCTAATATACAATTAATATCTTATGAATTGTTACAATGAATTAAATTCACTAAATATGAAAAAAAGTAAGAAAACATTTTTACATACTTGATACGTTATTATGTTCTTGATTACAACTTTGTTCCACATTCTCTTGATCAATGTCTTTGTTGTCATTGCTAGACAGTATAATAAACATGAGAAATATTATGAATTGTGACAATTAATAAAATTCATTAAATGTTAGAATATAATCCGTAGGGATTATTGTAAATAAATAAATAAATCTAGGAAGCCGAAAAGGCTAGGTGGAAGGTGAAACACAACCGTCATATCTATTGTATAAATATATGCATTGGCATTGGAATAATATCGAATCGGGAGTTATACCTACCAGTGGTATCAGAGAGCTGCCATAACTCCTGCCTGTTGCCAGTCTGCCCATTCCTGGCATTCTGCTTGCCAGTCCATTGCCAGACTGCTCCATCAGTCTGCCAGTCGCATGCAGTGTATGCATTTCCCTTCACGTTAATGAGGTTTTGTACTATTAAGTTTCCTGAATGTTTGAATTAGGTTATACCTAACCCTAATTTGCAGCACCCTAATGCTGGAGACATCCGTTGAAATTTCTTCTTGGTATTCTGCATCCTGTGTATAGCCTCCTCCACCTCTATTACTAGAAATGGTAGCGTCTCCATCTCAACCATCAGTTCCCTAGTCTGTTCCATTTCCTTTGATAGCGCTTTGATGCACCTTATTGACTGCAATTACTGCTGCGTTGAGTATATAATGCCTCGTCCTAGCCGAGCCAAAAAATGATTCTCAAAGTTTGAATGGCAATTATGCCATGCGCATGCTCTCAAAGTGATTCTCAAAGTTAAACACGCACTGAACCCCCTCTTCATGCCGAGTCACCGAATCTATACAGCCAATGCCTGAACACTTCCAGCGTATATACCTGTTGTAAAATATATAGTATTTTTCCATCGTAGGGAAATTCTATCTGGTCGGGATGCCATATCTGATTAATTTCATCATCAGAGTTTTGATCTTGCCCTCATTCAATGGGACCTACAAAGGATATGGAAATGTGCTTATCATCCTTGCTATACTGCGTGAATCCTTGATGAAGACTCAAGCCTTGCTGGACACACATTGCCTGAGTGGAGCTGTGTGGAGCTGAATGTGCTGATAAGCTGACCTGTGATTGCAGTAAGACTGCGTTGAGAAAGAATACCAACGTTGGAGAAGTCATGGGGGCTGCCTGCATGAAGAATGTTCTCTACAAGAACATGGAGGTAAGGATGTAATGAGTATCTGCGTGGAGACTGTATAAAACCTAAATTTGCCCTAGATTCTACGTGAAGATTGAAGTGAAACATTTCCATATTTATGAATGGTGTGGCTGCTGTATATATGAGCCTGCGTGTAGTATGAGCCTGTATTAATAAAATTTTAAGGTGTAGGTTCTATTGATGCCAAAGATTGTATACATCAGATTTCCCAGATTGTTATGTGGTATATAGCTCCGAGTGCAGGAAAGTGGTGTACAACATTGATTTCCCCTCATCTATTTTCAAGTCTTATCAGGAATTTTGTGTGAGAGACAATCTCAAATATAAATCTTCAATTGAAGACTAACTGATAGATTGAAGAATATATTTATGCTGACTGATATATATATGCTGAATGGTATATATGTGTTGAGTATATATACTACTTGGAGTCTGGAAACTTTTTTATGATTGCTGGTGTATACATGCTGCTGTCTACTTCCTGAAATGCTGCTGAACCTATGGAGCTGCCTATGAAATCAAGCGAGCCTGTGAAAATTTTGATACTGAGACTGATATATTGGTAGTGAATGATATATTTTGTATTGAAGAATCCTGTGTATGCTATAAGCTTGCATTGTATTCACCTTGGCAGAGACTGTAGACCTACAAGGTTATTGTTTTTCTTTGTCATATCAAGTTCATTATTGTAAATTACACTAACAGTTGAAAACAAAATGCAATCTATAGCATCTATAGTTGGTGCCACTCTCACTCGCAAAGAAACCTATTCAGAATGGTGGAGGAATATCAAATCTGCCTTCATCTAGAATGACCTTTGGGACGACATTTGCGAAGGCAGCACAATAGAGATAGAAGCTGGAAATCCCATAACCATATACCCAAGACCTCCAGAATCAGAGAAAGAGAAGGCCATTTGGAGAACAAAAGACAAGAAAGCTTTACCTGTAATCACTGCCACTGTCAGTGAAGAGGTGAGCCAGCACATATTGCCTGCAAAATCATGTTTTGAAGCACTAAAAATATTAAAAGAACTGTATGATTCACACTCTGAAATGGAAGTTATTCAACTAATGTTAAAACTATTCAGTCTTGAAGTAAAATATAATGATCCCATGTTAGTTTCCTCTGAAATCAAAGCTATCATGCACAAGATTCAAGCCTCTGGTATGAAACCAGATCTTCCTCTTGCAAGATTTGTAAAATCTTTGTATCCTACTCACTCTAACTATCTTGAATTGTTGCAAGCTAGTGACAAGTTCAAATCACTAACATTTGACACCCTGGTAGAGAAGATAGCTGACAGAGAGAAAGCCTTTGGTAAGAAGATAACCGGGCATTCTGGAGAATCACTTTGCTTTGCTCAAAAAGCAAAGAACCACACCAAAGACCAATGCAAAGATCATCCCAAAGGAGAAAGTAGCAAGAGAGGTAGAGGAAGAAGAAACTTCAGAGGCAGAGGGGGCAGAAATAACTTCACCAAAAGATTAGATTTACAGTGCAAGCATTGTGGAAAGACCGGGCACACATCAGATCAGTGTTGGGCTTCATGGGACTCCATCAAAGACAAGCATAACCAGAAGAAAGATGACATTAAAAATCAAGATGCTAGTAAATATTTTGATTCTGCTCATTGTATTGTTGCACATTATAATCTTGGAATTAATGAAATGACTTCACTTTTATCTTACAAAGATTGTTGGCTGCTTGATACTGGTGCAACATCACACATGACATTTAGAAAAGACTGTTTTGAAGAACTTAATGAAACAATAGATGGCATAGTGTACTTTGTAGATAAGTCAAGTCTTAAACCAAAGGGAATGGGCACCATTTGACTGAAGATGCCTGGATTCCCTGATTTCTTATTGAAGAATTTCCTTTATCTTCCAGAGTTGTAGAGAAGCCTGCTGTCCTTGGTGGAGATTCGACAGCGAGACCATTCCATCCACATGTTTGATGGAATCATTGAAATAAGAAAGTCCTCTAAAAACCAAGTCATCATGACTGGATACGAAGATGGGAAGCTGCTGAAACTAAAGGGTTCATCTGCAAGAGTTCAGAACTATGCCTACCTCTCTCAGCATGGAGAAGGTAATTTGTCATCTAGTTCATTGTGGCATGCAAGATTTGGTCATCTAAATTATAACAGTCTTCGCTTGTTGAAAAAGAATGGTGTATTTGGTTTTCCCACCATTCCCAAAGAGAAGAACACATGTGATGCATGTATATTAGGGAAACATAGTAAGCTGCCATTTCATGAATCTAATTTCAGAGCAAGTAGGAAATTAGAATTAGTGCATTCTGATTTATGTGGCCCAATGCCAATTCCTTCAGCAAATGGGAATAAGTATTTTATGACATTTGTTGATGACTACTCAAGAATGTGCTGGATTTACTGTTTAAAGACAAAATCAGAAGCATTTCAAACATTCAAAGACTTTCATGCATTGATAGAAAAACAAGAACAATAAAAAATTGGTACACTTCATACTGATAATGGAAAAGAATACACTTCAAATTCTTTTGAAGATTATCTTCGCCAACATGGAATTGCACATTCCATGAATGGAATAAGCTGCCATTCCATGAATCTAATTTCATAGCAAGTAGGAAATTAGAATTAGTGCATTCTAATTTATGTGGCCCAATGCCAACTCCTTTAGCAAATGGGAATAAGTATTTATGACATTTGTTGATGACTACTCAAGAATGTGCTGGATTTACTGTTTAAAGACAAAATCAGAAGCATTTCAAACATTCAAAGATTTTCATGCATTGATAGAAAAACAAGCACAATAAAAAATTGGTACACTTCGTACTGATAATGGAAAAGAATACACTTCAAATTCTTTTGAATATTATCTTCGCGAACATGGAATTGCACATCAAACTACCATTCCCTACAATCCTCAACAAAATGGTGTATCAGAAAGAATGAATAGAACCATAATGAATATGGTTTTCTCAATGATGTTTTTCAAGAATGTAAAACTAATGTTTTGGGGTGATGCAGTAAAATGTGCAGCATATTTGAGGAATAGAAGTCCCTCAAATGCTCTTGATAACAAGACTCCACATGAAATGTGGTTTGGCCATCTCCCTTCAGTCAGGCATCTCAAAGTTTTTGTTTCCACCTGTTATGCCTTGATTCCAAAGGAGAAAAGAAACAATCTTGGTGCTCGAAGTAGAAAATGCATTTTCCTGGGGTACGAAGAATACTCCAAGGCATACCGTCTGTATGATGAGGTAAACAAGAAATTTGTTATTTCCATAGATATCATTTTTCTTGAGACTAATAAAAATGACCAGTCCATTGAGAGACAGCTTGATCATTTGGAAAGTTATCCTCATCCAAAGACATATTCTGAAAATGAATATGAAATTCCAAACCTTGAAGGGGGGATTCCTATTTTGGATCAACCTTTGGAATTTCCATATGAAGCACCAACTCCCCCGCATGAAGAAGTTCTTGCAACTTCACCTGATCAAGAGATTCAACTGGATGATGTGATTGAGAGAATTGAAAGACTCTTAATCAATGATGAAGCACCACCAGCTGATCAACCAGGACCATCACGGAAGATTCCTAAATGGGCCACAAAGACACTTGAAAGTGTCCATCAGGATGAAGTTGGAAAGAAGAGAACAAGAAGTTCGAAAAGACATGGAGGAAAAGCATATAATTCAGGTGATGACATGGATGTATCATTTGATTGTGAATTTAATTTATCTGCTAACTTTGAACCAACTTCCTTTGAAGAAGCTTCTACTCGGGCTGAGTGGAAAGAAGCTATGGAAAATGAGTATGATGCACTCATAAAGAATGGAACTTGGAAGCTGGTTGACCCTCCAGTTAGAACCAAACCAATTGGATGCAAGTGGGTGTACAAGAACAAATACAAATCAGATGGCTCACTTGACAAGCACAAAGCGAGGCTTGTAGCAAAAGGCTATGCACAGAAAGAAGGAATTGACTATGAAGAAACATTTTCTCCTACAGCAAAATGGGATACCATCCGTACTTTACTCTCTTTAGCTGCTCAGAAAGGGTGGAAAGTTCATCAAATGGATGTGAAGACTGCTTTCTTGAATGGAGACTTGAAAGAGAATTTCTTCATGTCTCAGCTAGAAGGCTTTGTTGTGAAAGGAAAATAACAAAAGGTAAGCAAGCTTGTCAAATCCTTGTATGGCCTAAAACAAGCGCCTCATGCATGGTATGAAAAGTTAACTGAGCATATTTTGAAGTTAAATTTCAAACATTTTGATCTTGATGATGCAACAATGTTTAAAAAGAAAGTTGGAAGATCTGTTGTGTATCTTGTGGTGTGCGTAGATGATCTTTTGATGACAGGGAACAATGAGAGCTATATAGCATCCATAAAGAAAGATTTGAAAAAGATCTTTGAAATGATAGATATGGGACATCTCCACTATTACATAGGAATTGAAGTCACTCAACATCCTAAGTACATATTCCTATCCCAGAAAAAATATGTTGGAGAACTACTAAACAAATTTTGCATGATAGAATGCAACCCTATCTCTACTCCAATGGAACAGAAAATGAAGCTCACATCAAGCGAAGGAAAAGAATTTGAGGATGCGACCAAGTATCGACAACTTGTAGGAAGTCTTATCTACCTTACAACAACTAGACCAGATATTTCTTATGTTGTTGGCATACTTTCAAGGTTCATGCATAAACCTTGTGAAGGACACTGGTCAGCTGCAAAAAGAGTTCTAAGATACTTGAAGGGGACTCAAGACGTTGGACTCAAGTACTCTAAAATGGATGACTTCAAACTTATTGGGTACTCAGACTCAGATTTTGATGGCAATAAGGAGACAGAAGTATCAACTTCTGGATACACTATGAGTCTTGGATCAACAGTTGTCTCATGGAGATCACGCAAACAGTTAGTTCCGGTAGATTCAACAACAGAAGAAGAATATGTGGCTGCAGCTGAAGCAACGAAAGAAATAGTATGGCTCAGGAAGATACTTGAAGATTTGCAAGAAAAACAAGAGGACTCCACACCATTATTGATCGACAATACTTCTGCAATCAAGCTGGCTAAGAATCCTAGATTCCATGATCCAACCAAACACATCAACACAAAGTATCATTTGATTCAACATCATGTAGAGGCCAAGACAGTCCATCTTCGACATTGTTCCACAAATGATCAAATTGCAGACATCTTCACCAAAGCGCTTGGATGAGAAAAGTTTGAAAGATTCAGAAACATGCTCGGACTTATGAACACCCCTTTGGATTAAGAGGGGGATTGTTAGAATATAATCCATAGGGATTATTGTAAATAAATAAATAAATCTAGCAAGCCGAAAAGGCTGGGCGGAAGGTGAAACACAACCGTCATATCTATTGTATAAATATATGCATTGGCATTGGAATAATATCGAATAGGGTGTTATACCTACCATTAAATAACATGCTAATTTCCCTTCTAGTAAAATCACATTATCATCAAATTCATTGCATCATAAATATATATTAATTCATGTTAGCTTTCAATCTACCATCAGTAGAAGGTCATTTCGAACAACACCATTGCACATTGAATGAAAGCTAACATGTGATAGATTTCCTACTAGTAGAATAACATTGTCATCAAGTTCATACATTGAATAATGAAAGCAATGTAACATAAGGTTGGTTTCTTTATAGCACATGTAGAAGAGAATTTTCAGCAACATTACACAGTTAGATTTCATTCGAGCAGAAGCGCAAGGCCATTTATAACCACATTGCACAGTGAATGAAAGCTAACCTAAGTTAGCTTTCCTTCTAGCAGAAGCATAAGGGCATTTATAACAACATTTCATAGTGAATGAAAGCTATCATGTGTTAGCTTTCATACTAGTACAACCAATTTGTTATCAAATACATACATTGCACAATGAAGGAAATATAATGTATGCTAGTTTTACTTCAAGTAGAAGCACAATGGAATTTCTAACAACATTGGATAGTGTAGGAAAGTTATCCCTCTAGCAAAAGCACATTATCATCAAATAAATTGTACCATAAAGGAAATATTGTGACAACGAATAAAATTCATTGAATAACTAAACAAACAATTAACCACAATAAATAATTGATATAGCATGTTCATATTTTTTACCTTTGTGACACATTATCCTAATTATTATATTCATTGTATTTGCAAACTATAGTCAACATATTATGAAATGTTATAAACCGTGAAAATGAAAACAAATCTAAATACAAGAGAAACAAGAGTTCAAAGGAAGTATATGATACCAACATTTGATATGTTAGTGAAATTTTATTTTCCATCATTTTTTATCATGGTCTTGATCAATTCCTTTGTTATTATAGTTCCCTATAATCGACATTCAAAATTGTTATGCAATGAGGAAAATAAATAGATTTAAAAAATAACAAGATGAATAGCAAAACAAATTATGTACCTGGTAAAATAATTTCATTCCCTTCTATTTCCACATCCAAACTTGTTTCTTTGTTGTCCAAATTAACTTGATTATTTATTTGTTGCCCATTGTCATCATTTTCCGGTTTACAATATCCATCATTAGTCACTCCAGTTAAAATACCTATGAATTAAGAATTATAAACAAAACAGAATCCAAATCAATATAATAAAAACATCAAAGGAAGTGTAGTACCAAAATTTTCCAAGGAGTTCATCAACATTGGGTTTAATAGTTGGAAAGATAATATTAGATAAAAACAAGAGAAAAAATCAAACAAATTATGTACCTGGTATGATATATTCTTCTCCTTTTGCTTCAATTTCCAAACCTTTTTCAACATTTTTCACATTATATTGATAGTTGCTTTGTTTGCCACTGTCGACATTTTATACTTTACAATACCCATCCTTATTCTATGTACTAAAATAGACAATTAATAATTCTAAACAATGATAAAACCAAAAAATTATAATGTAAACAAAAAAATGCGGTACCTTAATTTTCCAGGATGTTGATGGATGTTGATCCTGACAGTTGAAAAGCTTTGTGAATTTTCAACATGGTTGTCATTTGTGAATCTTTTTGTATAACACATGTAATTATTCTTTTATAGTTAAGAAAGGATTTGATTAAATTTGTCCCCACATAAAGAGAAAAAATTACATTCACTTCCATCTTGTTTTGGTTTTTCCTATAAATCCACCTAGAATTCAACATCTCTCTCACTTTGATCAAATCCATTTTTAAAAGTGTGAGAGTATTCTAGAGCCTCAACCTTTTTTAATTCTATGGTATAGAAATGTATAGTTAAAACTATATCATAACTAAAAATATTGTTTGTACCTACAAATTCCCTTAGTGATGTTATAGTTGAACTTGGAGTTCTTAATGGAAATTTCGAAAGCTTGTTGGACATCTTTAAATGAGAAAAGGTATTCTAACAAAACTATAGTAAATTCTCTCCACCCATTTTTTTTAATAAAAATTCGAACAATTCAATATAATAAGCCATGTGGAATGATTCTTCTTTCAAATAAAGTGCATACAGAACAACAAGGTTGGTATATAGTACTAGCTCAACCAGAGAAGGGAAAGAGTGAAAAAGTGTTGAGAGAAGACTAGTGCCCCCAAACTGACACCCAAATTCAAAGTTTTCATCCAGTTGAACATTTGTTGATCCACTTATTAGTCTGTTGATTACTTCACATGCTTGTTGAGAAAATGAATTTAGTTTTATTTTTCACAATACCTTTACATAAGTAAACCCTTCAATTGCTGTACATAAATTGGCAAATATGATATCATTTATTTCATAATGCTCAAGAATGTTGGATGTGGTAAGAGCCTTACCATTCATTTTTTTATCGTTACTTTGACAATATTGAATCATTGCATCCAATATTGTTCTTTTTGTTTTCAATTTGGAACAATAATATTTTAACTTTATGGCTTCAGTTGGATGGTTCGATGGAATAGAAAACAAAACGGTTCTTTCGAATATCTTATCTGCTATAGAATCAATTTCTTCAAGGGTTAATCCTTGAAGGGGGCGAAAAGAAGTAGATGTCAAAGTATTTATATGATTTATCTTGTACTTTTGAGAACCAGGTTGGCCCGGAGAATAGTCCAATGTGCCTAATTTGTAACAATTAAAAACATTGTCCCATTTATCCCAAGCAGGTTAATCAAGACATAAAATAATTTTTTTATCAGCAAAATTTGAAAGTGGACAATCAAAGAAGGAGAACAACATTTCATCACCAACTTGTTGAAAATAAAAAATATAAACTAATAAGAATTCAATGTATATATGAAAATATGAATAATATTTTGAAATTAAATAACTCAATTTAAAACAATAAAAATCCATTATTAAAATAGGTTAGGTGCAAAAATAATTAAAATTACATACCTTGTCATCCAATGTCTTAGAATTTCCAATCCTCATTTTCTTTAATTTGTCATTGTCAATTAAGAACTGTTGTGTAGAACGCACATAATGAATGAAAGGAGTTTCGAAGAAGAAATTATTTGTAGAATTTAATGGACAGAAAATGAGAATCACAACACTGGGTTCAACTCATGGATCCAAGAATCGAGCGGAACAATCTTTATACTTTTTTTTCCTGCACAGATACACTATACTTAGGATTTGTTATAATATATTTGATGTCTTGAATGGTATGTTGGCCATCAACTATCCAAAATTTGACACTTATAGCATTTATATCTACCTCATTTACAATTTTCACATGGTTTACTAGTGTATGAGGCTCATTTTTATCAAATTGAATCAAGAGAGCATCGGGCAATGATGTTTGAAATTTTTCTAAAAACAATTTAACGAACACCTAAACATTTGGATCATCTCATGATCTCATTTTAAACACTTTTGGTGCTTCTATGCATCTTTGAACATCCACATTTCTATTGAAGGAGCTTGAAAATAAATAACAATCCTTGAAGGATTCATGAATTTCATCACAATTGTCTACAAGTTTCACCGTCTCACCTATGGATCCAAACAGATACATATCAGGGAACATATTTGGAGTAGATTCTATCTTAACATACCAATATCCCACAAACTCATATTCATTGGATTTATTATACTTTCTAATCATTTGAAAAGTAGAAGTAGAAATTGGTGCAGTCATAATATTTTGATTTGAATGAAGTCTTTCTTGTTGCATGATTGATGGATGTGGCATTTCACTTTCTTTTGAACTGAGCGATTCTGAAAAGAAGAATAAGACATTATTAGCATAAATCGAAATGAAATTATAATTATAAATATCATCATTTAATATTTTATTAAAATTTGAAACTATCATATAGTCTAACAATAATAAATGAGAATAAATAAGATATAAAACTACCATACCAACTTGAGTAGGCTTTGATTGTGTACCACTTGCTTTTAATTTTTTTCTTTGATGCTTTAATTGGAGTTTCATTTGCATCAGATTCAATATTATCTAGAAACAATAGTAGATTTTTTTTTTGTAATAGTTAAAGAAAACATGAAATGCCAAACATGAATAATCTATCATATAATACATCATTTTAATTCAATTGCAGAAGAACAATGAAATTTTCATTCACATGCAAAAGAACAAGGAAGTTTATGTGCTATGGAAGTTTACTACCCACATAATGATATATCAAAGTTCATCTAGTCTGAAATTGCATACTAGAATATAGTATAATTATTTGTAAATAACTAAATTTGAAAACTCCATACCAACTGTTGGAGACTTATGTAGTGTCATATTTGTATTCCTTATTTTCCTTGATGATTTCTTTGAAAATTCATTTGCATCATGGTTCTTAGCATCTAAAAACATTTGTAGAAAATATTATGGTAGTTTAGAAAACAATTAAAAGATCAATTGAGTACTATGAAAACATATTTAATTACATCACATTTCATACATATGAAGAAGATAAATAACTCTAACCTTTTGAATTCGCTTCTTTTGCAATTTTACTCGCATAAGACTCCATTGTTTCTGAAAACAAAAATAAAAAAAACTATTACCACAATTTCAAATTATTGAAAAAAACATGAATTCAAAAATATTATCAATATATGCATCATTCTATTTGTAACTATATGTACACAATCAATTGTAGACTTCATGATAATATCTAATCATGATGATAATAGCTAATCGCATTGCATCGTGATGAAAATATAGTTGGAGTTAGTTTGCGTTCTTAACTCATTGCATGGTGATTTAAATCTAATGTGTTTAATCTTTTATAATGTAGTTTTTCATCTAACACCACCACATTGACATCAATGATAATGCATCATCATCTATATATAGCTTGAGTTAGCTTTCACTCTTAAAAACTTCCACGATGTGTAAAATATAATGTGTATTAGCTTTCATAAGGTAGTTTTCCATCTAACACAACCACATTGTCATCAAATACATTACACCATGATGCAAATATAGCTGGAGTTAGCTTTCATTCTATCCACATGGAACAATGAGTGAAATCTATCTTACCTCTTTACATCATGATGAAAATATAGTTGGAGTTAGCTTTACTTCTAACTACATGGCACAATGAGTGAAAGCTAATGTGTCTTGGCTTTCATAACGTAGTTTCCATCTAACACAACCAAATGGTCATCGATCACATTTCACCATGATGAAAATATAGCTATAGTTAGATTTCGTCCTTAAATCATTGGATAGTGAATGAAATCTAATGTGTGTTAGTTTTCATAATGTAGTTTTTCATCTAGCACAACCATGTTGTCATCAATCACAATGCACCATGATGGAAATTTAGTTGGACTTAGCTTTAATTCTTAAAACGTTGCACAATGAGTAAAATTTAATGTTTGTTAGCTTTCGTAAAGTAGTTTTCCATGTAACACTGCCACATTGTCATCAAATACATTACATCATAATGGAAATCTAGCTGGAGTTAGATTTCCTTCTAACAACATCACACTATGAGTGAAATCTTATGTGTGTTAGCTCATTACACCATTGTGAAAATCTAGTTGGAGTTAACTTTCCTTTTAACAACATGGCACGATGAGTGAAATATAAGGTATGTTAGCTTTCATAAGGTAGTTTTCCATCTAACACAAACACATTTTCATCAATCAAAATGCACCATGTTGGAAATCTATCTAGAGTTAGTTTTTGTTCTTAAAACATTCCACGGTGAATAATAGCTAATGTGTGTTAGATTTCATAAGGTAGTTTTCAATATAACACAGTCATATTCTCATCAAATACATTACACCATGATGAAAATATAGTTGGATTTAAATTTCCTTCTAACTACATGGCATAATGACTGAAATCTTATGTGTGTTAGCTTTCATAAGGTAGTTTTCCATCTAACACAACCACATCGTCATTGATCACATTGCACCATGATGAAAATATAGATCGAGTTAGCTTTTGTCCTTAAATCATTGCACAATCGATGAAATCTAATGTGTGTTATATTTTGTAATGTATTTTTCCATGTAGCACAACCACATTATCATTAATCACAATGCACCATGATGGAAATCTAGCTACAGTTAGCTTTCATTCTTAAAAAATTGTATGGTGAGTAAATCTAATGTATGTAATATTTCATAGGGTATTTTTCCATCTAACACAACCACATTGTTAGAAAATACATTAAACCATAATGGAAATATAGCTGGACTGAGATGTCCATCCAACAACATGGAACTATAAAGGAAAACTTATCTGTGTTAGCTCATTACACCATGATGTAAATCTAGATAGACTTAGCTTTCATCCTTAAATCATTGCATGGTGAGTGAAATCCAATGTGTGTTAGCATTCATAATGTATTTTTCCATCTAGAAGAACTACATTTTCATCAATTACAATGCACGATGATGGAAATCTAGTTCGAGTTAGCTTTCGTACTTAAAATGGTGCACAATGAGTAAAATTTAATGTGTGTTAGATTCCATAAAGTAGTTGTCCATCTAACACAGCCACATTGTCATCAAATACATTACACCATAAAGGAAATATAGTTGAGGTTAGCTTTCCCTCTAACCACATGGCATGATCAGTGAAAACTTATGTGTGTTCAAACACAACCACATTGTGATCAAATACATTACACCATGATGGAAATTTATCTAGCGTTAGCTTTCCTTCAAACAACATGGAACTATGAGTGAAATATTATATTGTGTGTTATCTCATTACACCATTATGAAAATATAGATGGAGTTGGATTTATTTTTAACAACATGGAACGATGAGTGAAAGATAATGTGTGTTAGTTTTCATAAGTTAGTTTTCCATCTAACACAACCATATTGTCACATTGCAATGTGATTGAAATCTAGTTGGAGCTAGCTTTCAACCTTAAATAATTACACAGTGAGTAAAATATAATGTGTGTTAGCTTTCATAATTTAGTTTTCTATTTAGCACAACCACATTGTCATCAATCAAAATGCACCATGTTGGAAATATAGCTAGAGTTATCTTTCGTTCTTAAAACGTTGCACGGTGAGTAATAGCTAATGTGTGTTAGCTTTCATAAGATAGTTTTCCATCTAACACAACCATATTGTCATCAAATACATTAATCCATGATGCAAATCTAGTTGTATTTAGTTTTCCTTGTGACAACATGGAACGATGAGTGAAAGCTTAGGTGTGTTAGGGAGTTACAACATGATGACAATCTATTTGGAGTTAACTTTTATTCTAACTACATGGCACAATGAGTGAAAGCTAGTGTGTGTTAGCTTTCATAAGGTAGTATTCCATCTAACACAACCCCATCATCATCGATCACATTGCATTGTGATGGAAATCTAGCTGACATAACTTTCGTACTTAAATCATTGCACGGTGAGTGAAATCTAATGCGTGTTGGAATTCATAATGTAGTTTTCCATCTAGAACAACCACATTATCATCAATCACAATTCACCATGATGGAAATGTAGCTAGAGTTAGCTTTCATTCTTAAAACATTGCACAGTTAGTAAAACTAATGTATGTTAGCTTTCATAAGGTATTTTTCCATTTAACACGGCCACATTTATATCAAATACATTACGCCGTGATAGAAATCTAGTTGGATTTATCCTTCCTTCTAACAACATTGCACTATAAGAGAAATCTTATGTGTGTTATCTCATTACACCAGGATGGGAATGTAGGTGGAGTTAGCTTTAATTTTAACAACGTGGCACGATGAGTGAAAAATGATGTGTGTCATATTTCATAAGGGATTTTTCCATGTAACACAACCACATTGTCATTAAGGACATTGCACTGTGTTGGAAATGTATCTTGAGTTAGCTTTCATCCTTAAATCATTGCACGGTGAGTGAAATCCAATGTGTAAGATTTCATAGTGTAGTTTTCCATCTGGCACAACCACATTGTCATCAATCACAATGCACCATGATAGAAATCTAGCTGGAGTTAGATTTCATTCTTAAAACATTGCACGATGAGTAAAGCTAATGTCTATTAGATTTCATAAGGTATTTTTCATCTAACACAACCACATTGTCATCAAATACAGTACACCATGATGGAAATCTAGTTGGAGTTAGTTTTCTTTGTAACAACATGGAACTATAAGGGAAATATTATGTGTGTTAGCTCATTACACCATGGTGGAAATATGGCTGGATTTATCTTTCATTTTAACAACATGGCATGATGAGTGAAAGCTAATGTGTGTTAGCTTTCATAAGGTATTTTTTCATGTAACACAACCACATTGTCATCAATCACATTGCACCATGTTCGAAATCTAGTTGGAGTTAGCTTTCATTCTTAAATCTTTGATGTTAGAATAGTAATCCAACTCATTAGTCCCTAATTACACTACTTAGTCAATTTTATTGCTTTTTAAGCATTATTAGATTATGTGGTTGATCCAAATGGAGATCGGTGGCCACCCACCTATTCCACTGGCTCAAAACAATTGTCCATTGTGGCAGTTTCGTAGTTATTTTTCGGCAGTTTTTCGAGTCCTAAACTTCCGGGGCCGTTTTGAGGCCCTAAACGACATTTTTTGGAGATTCGGGGCCAAATGGTTGCCATCGGCATGCATTTGGTCGACCAAAAGTTGTAAAGCTTAGATACACCTTTCCAACAAGCTATCGAACGCCCAAATCGGAGATCGTATGCAAACGTTATGACCCCGGGAAGTTGACTATTCAACTTACCACCGTGGGGCCGCAAACTTTATGATGGTTCATCTTCTAGGGTTACGTTTTGGGACTTTTGGGGTTCTCGCCTCATTCTTATTATAAATAGGCCCCTTTGGCCTCATTTTGTATGGAGCTTGGCACGAATGAGCGTAGCAGCCACATCTCTTCTCAGAGATAGCTACCACCATTCTAGCAATTGTATTACAGTCTGTTCTATTTCCGCCATTTAATAGAATATGTTTTTACTGTATCTCTGTTATCTTTGCAAAATGTCTGCTATTATGATTCTATATATGTTCTTTCATTTCGTTCACACATAAATCCAGATCAGTGGTATCAGAGCAATCTGCTCTTTGATTGTTTCTCGGCGCATGTCCCCGACGAGGTCCGAGTACAGAGAGTTTGGTCTCGAACTATTTTCGCTCAATCATTCTCGCCGTCCCAAACGACCTCTCATGGCGGAAGAAAAGAGAGGCGACGGAGCAGGAGATCCTATCAAGTCGCTGCTCGAGGAATCCCTCGAGCGACAGAGGAACGAGATGATGGACAGTTTTTCCCAAATCCTTCAGCGAATGCCGGCAATTGCAAGTGCATCTTCAACAAGCAGCCGATTCGGGGATGCAACTCCCTTCAAGGTACAAGTTAACTTTGATATTCCTTTATTTGAAGGTAATATTGATGCAGATGCCCTGGATACTTGGTTGAATGTTCTAGAAGGGTATTTCTCTGTCTACAATTTTTCCGACAGAGAAAAGATCACCTTTGCCCTCCTTAAGGCAGCCCCCCATGTCCAAAATTGGTGGGGTACTTATTGTGAGCAAAACTTATCAGACGAGTCTGAAATATTTGAAACAATTCCCACTTGGGCCTCTTTCATAGATGCCGTCAAGGAACAGTATTACCCTGTGGGAAACTATGATGACCAGTACACAAAATGGACCATTCTGCATCAAGAAAGGGACCAGACGGTGTCGGAGTACACCAACAAATTTCATACTCTGCGGAAAAAGATGAGTATCAAAGACTCCGAGCGGCACCTAATCCTGAAATATCGCAGTGGTCTACATCGGTACATCCGAACTGAGATGGACTTCCTCGACATCTCTTCACTTGGATCCGCCTATCGGTATGCTGTCAAAATTGAGGAGAAATTTCGACAAAAGAACAAGTGAGACTCTGGACCTGCGAATCCACCGCAGAAGCAAGGCAAGGGAAACCCTGGCCCGCAGAACACAACAAAAGAAAATGACAACCAGTCCCCACCACCAGCAAAGAAGGGAGATCGAAAGACAAAGAAGGACACTGGTAAGTGGTGCGAATTTCATAAAAGCCCTTGGCACAACACTGATGAATGTCGCTCAAAGTAGTCATTAGTGGTCGAGATCAAATCTTTAGAATCAGATCTTGATTCTGATTCTGAACCCAATGCCACAGCCGCAGACAATGGGAAGCAGATCATTGATGCAGACCCCACTGCCACTGTTGCTACCGCACAGATTCAACTCGAGGATCCTGAAGAGTCAGAGGCAGAGGAGCACCTATTCCACTCGCAGATGTAGGTGAAGGGGATGCCTCTACATTTTGTTGTTGACAACGACAGCCAAAAGAACCTGATCTCAGCAGAAGTCGTCAAGATATTGGAGCTTCCGACAACACCACACCCGCAACCTTACAGCCTCGGTTGGCTAAGCCAAGGACGAGGTATCCGGATTACTCAACAATGCCTCCTGCCATATGGAATCAAGCCTTTCAAAGATGAGGTACTGTGTGATGTAGCCCCACTTGAAGTATGTGATGTTCTTTTAGGACAACCATATATGTGGAAGCGTCATGCTGTATATGAGTCACGGCCTCGCAGTGTCATTGTCACTTTGGGAGGAAAACTCTACCGGATCCCAGAGACAGTTGCACCTGCTACAGTCTCGCAGGGTAGGAAGATAAGCTCCGACATCAGAAAATTATTTCTCTTCACAATTCCGTCTGACGGAGAACATAAGATCACAGAGACTTCCACACCCTCTGCACAGGGTGTCTCTGCTCATCAGACACTAGAAGAATACAGAGCCATTGTTTCCTCATCTATCCGAGTACCTCTACGATGCAAGGCCACGCATTCAAGGTGCTCATCCAGAAACAAATCATCCATACAACAATTACAGCCCTCTCGGGATGCCAAAGAAAAGCAGCCTCTTCACTTCAACAAATGTCGCACCATGAGATCAACTCAACACACAGTTCGAGATATGATACGGGATTCGATGCAATGGAGACCATTGCTTCCTAAGGAGGGAGGATTGATCCAGATGGAGATCAGTGGCCACCCACCTATTCCACTGGCTCAAAACAATTCTCCATTGTGGCAGTTTCCTAGTTATTTTTTGGCAGTTTTTCGAGTCCTAAACTTCCGGGGCCGTTTTGAGGCCCTAAATGACATTTTTTGGAGATTCGGGGCCAAATGGTTTCCATTGGCATGCATTTGGCTGACCAAAATTTTTAAATCTTAGATAGACCTTTCCAACAAGCTATCGAACGCCCAAATCGGAGATCGTATGCAAAAGTTATGACCCCGGGAAGTTGACTGTTCAACTTACCACCGTGGGGCCGCAAACTTTATGATGGTTCATCTTCTAAGGTTACGTTTTGGGACTTTTGGGGTTCTCGCCTCATTCTTATTATAAATAGGCCCCTTTGGCCTCATTTTGTATGGAGATTGGCACGAATGAGCGTAGCATCCACATCTCTTCTCAGAGATAGCTACCACCATTCTAGCAATTGTATTACAGTCTGTTCTATTTCCGCCATTTAGTAGAATATGTTTTTACTGTATCTCTGTTATCTTTGCAAAATGTCTGCTATTATGATTCTGTATATGTTCTTTCATTTCGTTCACACATAAATCCAGATCAGTGGTGGACTAGGGGTGTTTAGTTATAAAAATGCCAAGTCAAATGGGGGATTTCACACCCACATGAGCACTCCATCTCAGTCAACCAGTCACATGCATTTTCTCATCATTTTTGGTACACTCCTATTCATTGAATGTCGACAAGTTGGTTGACTTGGAGCGCTAGAGGTGGATTTTAGCCATTTTTGGCTTGATTTGGTGCATTAAATGTTACCTTGAGACTCTAAACTACCCATGTTGTCCAAGGTGTAATAATTAACCCACATCACTTCATCCAGGCCTAATTAGCAATTCGTTGTTGTTTAGGTTGATTTGGTGCATGATTGGCCCACCTAAGGGGGTTTGGTGCCAATTTGGAAATTTTGAATTGCTCACATTGGGATTCCAAAGGCTCGCAAAACTCCTATGTTGTAATATATACCTGGTAATAACATGTTTCAATGTTAGACACTTAAAAATTATCTTGTTTTTGTTCACATTGTGTGTGTAATTTCCTTCTCAGTGGATGGCTTTTTGCTAGTTTTTGCACCAAATTTGATTTGTGAGCTTCACTGACGCTCCTAGATTCTCCATGGGTTAGAATTTGTCACATGGTGGGAGATATTGTTGGATATTTTTGGTTTGCAGATCAATTCAGAGTGATTTGAGCTATATTTTTGTGGAGTTCCAGATAAATCGAATTGTGTTTTTCAGAACATTCTGCAATTTCTTCACCATCAGTGCACGAAGAAATCAAAGCTACCCACATATTACTAACACCTTTAAAATTATTCGATTGGAAGAAAGAGATGGTTATTCAATTAAGAGCCAAAGGGATTTACAGAGTTACCATGGGCACTGAGGTAGAACCAAACTCTATTGTTGAGAAAGCCAAGTACTTCAATAGATTAGATGAGGCATATGGATTGTTTTGTCTGAGCATATCAAGAGATATCTTGTTCCACATTGACAGTTTAACAACACCCAATGAGGTCTGGGTAAAACTAGAGACATTTTTAGGGAAAACTAATGAACTATGTGGTCACTATGTTGAGAATGAGCTTATCAGCTTGAGCCCAGTGCACTAGTAAACTACCCAGGACTTCTTCACCAAGTTTAAGTCACTTGTGTTGCAACTAAAACAATGTATCATTGAAAATAAAGAGCAATGATTGATCTTTTCTATACTTTTGAATTTGGGGCCAGAGTTATCAGTTTTTGTGAGCACATTTCACTCTGGCAAGATTACCCTTCGAAAATGGCAGATGCTGAGTCTATAAAACTTCATGGACTCACGCACCTAGGAGCAAGATAAGCTTGTCCAAATGGGCTGTATCAAGACCAAGGATCAAGCACTAGTAGTGGGAATTTGAAATTCCTCAAAGGGAAAGCCCAAACCCAAGAATTTGAAGCCTCCAGATAAGAATAACCTAGAAAAAACAAAATTGAATGATGGAGCTTTGAATCCTCCTAGAGAGAAGGACAAGAAGGTTAAAGAAAAGGCTAAATGCACCTATTTCCACAAGGGATGGAATCCAGAAATATAATGCATGAAAAATACCATAGACATCATGGTGTAGTTGCTAGAGAAGAACAACATTCCAGTCCCTGACAGTGTAAGGAAAAAGGAGGGCACTTCTAGTTCAAATGAAATCAAGGATAAATGTCATGCTTTGGTAGCAGGTACCTATAACACTTCATATTTTGTCATTGATTCGGGGGACTCTAGGAACATGGTAGCTGAGAGAGGGCTCTTCTCCTCCATGAGTTTGAATGTTGGCCCAATAGTTCAAGTGGGTGATGATTCATAACTCCAGACCAGAAGGATTGGGAGGATTGACTTAGAGCATGGTTTCTTTAGTGATGTATTGTATGTACCAAACCTTGCAGCAAACTTGATGTTAGTCTATTATATGAACCATATAGGAGAGACAAAAAGAGTCACCTTCACTCTAGACATGTTAGATATTACATAAATCTCAATAGAACAAGTCATTACAATTGGGTATGTAGATCATCATGAGAGGATGTACAAGTTTTCGAACTTCCTCCACACTTTTAGTGACCAAGAACTTCTCTCACATGCCAATGAAGTTTCCATGCTATGGCATGATATTTTTTGTCACATTAAATAAAAGTACCTCCAAGTACTACACAAAGATGAGATGGCGGAATGACTTCCACAAATCAGATCATCAAATGGAGCATGCATTGGGTGTGTAGTTGGGAAGCATCGTGATCAAATCTATGAGAAGGGGAAGGCAAGGAGAGAAACGCAACCACTTTGGTTGGTGTATTCAGATTTGATTGGTCCATTGTCCACTCCATCATATGGTCTAACAAGGTATGTTATTACATTCGTAGATGATTACTCTCGATTTTGTTGGGTGTACTTCCTCAAAGTGAAGTCTACGGTGTTTGAAGACTTGAATAATTGGAAGGCATTGGTAGAAAATTAGAGTGGGCATAAGATTAAGGTCCTTATGATTGATAATGGGAAGTATTATGTGAACAAGAACCTACAACACATTTCTTAGGAGTGTTTCATCCAAATGCAACACTCAACTCCCTACACACCATGGCAAAATGGTGTGGCCGAGAGGAAGAATATATCTCTCAAGGAGATGGACACTTGTATCATAGAAGAAAGGGATATTAGTCCCAATATATGGGATGAATCCATTAGTTGTTCTACTCACATAAAAAATATATCCTTTTACAAATTAGTAAATGGAATGACACTTTACGAGGCATGGTTTGGTCAAAATCCAAATGTCTCAAATTTCAGGCTATTTGGAACTAGAGAATGGGATAGAATTCCCTCTAAAAAGAGGAAATTCTTGCAACCTAAAAAAAAGGAGTGGATTATGGTTGGTTATGGTGAGAAAAAAAATAATAAAATCTCTTTGACACTTCCACTTGCAATACATTTGTTGAAATAAGTGTGAAATTTGAAGAAGAGCCAATTCCAAATTTTCAGCTTGCACTAGGGGAATGCTCCTCTCTTCAACCATTCGAAGATGTAAGTGAAGATACATGATTTTTTTTCTCTGATATGTCTGATATAAATGTTCATAAATATTATTTTGTTTTATATGACTCACTATATGGGCCCAAGTGGGCTGGAAAACTTGTACAAGCAGCTGGGGAATTGGCAGGAAATCCCCATGAGCCTAGGAAGACTAGATCACAAACTAGTAAAGATTCCTTTGGAAGTGATAGTGCTCTTGATGAGAATTATTAAATGATGATTGGGTCTTATAATCAGACATATCAGAAATCCTGTAATGACCCTAGATGGGAATCAGCAATGGAATATTAATTTTAGTCCCTCCAAGAGAACAATACATGGGAATTGGTTCCCCTTCCTCCCAAGAGGAAGCTTGTTCAATGAAAATGGGTTTTCCAAACCAAAAATTATGCTGATGGTTCTGATATGAAATATAAGCAAATATTATTTGCTAAGGTGTATTCTTATCTCTATGGTTTTGATTAAACAGAGACCTTTTCTATGGTTGCAAAGATGGACTCAATTAAACTAGTTTTAGCGCTGGTAGCTAGTAAGGGTTGGAAAGTTCACCATATGGAGGTTAAGAGTGCATTATTGCATGGTAAGATACAGGAGGAGATATATATTCAAAGCCATAAAGGTTTCTAAGAGGATCCTTCATTGTTATGTAGGTTGAGGAAATCATTGTATGGACTCAAGCAAGACCCTAGGGCTTGGTATGCAAAATTGGATGCTTTTTTACTCTCTATTTGTTTCACTAGATGCAAATTAGACCTAATGTGTGTTTGAAGAAAAATTATGGTATTTTTAAGGTCATTTTTATTTATTTATATGATCTCCTAATTACAGGTAGCTGCACCAATTCAATTGGCTCAATTAAGTCATCTTTGCATAGTGAATTTGCCATGACTGACCTACGATTGCTAAGGCAATTTTTGTGCTTGGAAATTGAGAAAAATGAAAAGGGAATAAAGTTGAGTCAACCAAAGTATGATTCAGACCTTATAAATAATTTTAACATGGCTTCTTTTAATGCATCCAAGTCTCCCTTTCTTTTTGGCATCAAAATGCATGAATTTGGCAATTCTCCATTGGTAGATATTACACTCTACAGGAAACTAGTGGGAAGCTTGCTCTATATCACTCACAAAAGACCTGATTTGTCTTATTTTTTAAGTTCTATAGCAAGATATATGCATCAGCCACATGAGATCCATAGGAGATCAGAAAAAAGAATTCTTTAGTATGCCGAAGGTACTAAGAATTTAAGGGTGCACTACATAGCTAGTTCCTCACTTCAAATATATGAATTTTTTGATTGAGACTAGGATGGAGATCCCACTGACAGGAAATCAATTTCATGTTTTTTCTTCATTTTTACTGAAGGTACAATTTTCTTGTCAAGTAAGAAACAACACACCATTTCAGTTTCATGAGTAGAGGCCGAGTACATGGCAATAGTTAATGCTGCTACACGGTTTGTTTGGTTGGAGGGAATTATCTTGGAATTTGGTTTCATAATTGATTCTCCAACCAAAATTTGGTTGGAAAATCAAAGTTCCATCAAAATATCTACTGATTTATTTTAGAGGAATAGGACAAAACATATAGATATCCACATGAATTACATTCGGGGCTTAGTGCATGACAGGGTGATCTCACTGTAGTATTGCCCATCCACCGAGAAAACTGATGATATTTTTACCAAGGCTTTCAAAGAGAAGACCTTCAATTACCTGAGATATTTGATTGGGGTGAGTGAAGGATGGTAATTTGTTGTTATTTTTTGTAGTTCCAACCCCATGTCCATTATTGAAGGAAAGTTTTTCTCCAATGAGGTTTTCCTTCTTTTCCTTGGTTCATATGGACAAATAAATTGTAATTTCTAAATTATATATTTGATGTGACTTGAGACATTGTTGCCAATGCCTCTATAATTTTGTGAGTTGTACTTATTTTTTCAATTAATGGAGGGTGTTATAACAATAATCCAACTTATTAGTCCCTATTTACACTGCTTAGTCAATTTTATTGTTTTTTAAGCATTATTACACTATGTGGTGGACTAGGGGTGTTTAGTTAGACAAATGCCAAGTAAAATTGTGGCTTTCACACCCACATGAGCACTCCAGCTCAATCAACCAGCCACATGTGCACCCTCATCATTTCTGGTTCTCTCTCATTCATTGAATGTGGACATCTTGGTTAAGATGGAGAGCTAAAGGTGGATTTTATCCATTTTTTTCTTGATTTGGTGCATTAAATGTTACTTTGAGACTCTAAACCACCCATATTTCCACACCCATGTTTTCCAAGGTGTAATCATTGACCCAAATCAATTCAGTCATGTCCAATCAGCAATTCATGGTTGTTTGGGCCGATTTGGGACATGATTGGCCCACCTACGGGAGTTTGATGCTAGTTTGGCAATTTTGACTTGTATGCTCACATTGGGCTTCCAAAGCCTCAAAAAACTCCTATATTGTAATATATAACTAATAATAACATGTTTCAATGCTATACAATTAAAAATTATCTTGTTTATGTTCACATTGTGTGTGTAATTTGCTTCTCAATTGATGGTTTTCTACTAGTTTTTGCACCAAATTTGATTTGTGAGCTTCACTTATGCTCCTAGATTCTCCTATGGTTCAAATTTCTCACAGTTGCATGGCCAGTGAAGTCTAACGTGTAATATTTCATAGTGTAATTTTACATCTAGCACAACCACATTGTCATCAATAACAATGCACTATGATGGAAATATAGTTGGAGTTAGCTTTTGTTCTTAAGACATTGTACAGTGAGTAAAAGGTAATGTGTGTTAGCTTTCATAAGGTATTTTTTCATCTAACACAACCACATTGTCATCAAATACATTACACCATGATGGAAATCGAACTAGAGTTAGTTTTACTTCTAACATGGCACTATCAGTGAAAGCTTATGTGTGTTAGTTCATTACACCATTATGAAAATCTAGTTTGACCTAGCTTTATTTTTCACAAAATGGAAGGACAAGTGAAAGCTAATCTGTGTTAGATTTCATAAGGTAGTTTTCTGTCTAACACAACCACATTGTCACATTGCACTGTGATGGAAATCTAGCTGAAGTTATCTTTCAACCTTAAATCGTTGCATGGTGAATGAAATCTAATGTGTGTTTTCCATTTAGCACAACCACGTTGTCATCAATAAAAATGCACCATGCCAAAATTCTAGCTAGAGTTAGCTTTCGTTCTTAAATCGTTTCACGGTGAGTAATAGCTAATATGGGTTAGCTTTTGTAAGGTAGTTTTCAATCTAACAGAGCCACATTTTCATCTAATACATTACACCATGATGCAAGTCTAGTTGGAGTTTGATTTCCTTCTAACAACGCAACACAAAGAGTGAAAGCTAATGTCCATTATCTTTCATAAGGTAGTTTTCCATCAAACACAATCACATCATCATCAATCACATTGGACTATGATGGAAATCTAGCTGAAGTTAACTTTCCTCGTTAAATCATTGCATGGTGAGTGAAATCTAATATGTATTAGCTTTCATGATATAGTTTTCTATCTAGAAAAACCACATTGTCATCAATGACAATGCACCATGATGAAAATCTAGCTAGATTTAGGTTTCATTCTTAAAACATTGCATGGTGAGTAGAGATAATGTTTGTTAGCTTTCATAAGGTAGTTTTTCATCTAACACAACCACATTGTTTTTAAATACACTACACCATAATGGAAATCTAACTGGATTTAGCTTTCCTTGTAACAACATGGCACTCTAAGGGAAATTTTATGTGTGTTAGCTCATTACACCATGGTGGAAATCTAGTTGGATTTAGCTTTCATTTTCACAACATGGCATGCTGAGTGAAATCTAATGCGTGTCAGCTTTCATAAGGTAGTTTTCCATGTAACATAACGACATTGTCATCAATGACATTGCACCCTGTTTGAAATCTAGATGGATTTAGATTTCATCCTTAAATCATTGCACTATGAGTGAAATCTAATATGTGTACGCTTTCATAGTGTAGTTTCCCATCTAGAACAATCACATTGTCATCAATCACAATGCACCATGATGGAAATCTAGCTAGAGTTAGCTTTCATTCTTAAAACATTATACGATGAGTAAAGCTAATGTTTGTTAGCTTTCATAAGGTAGTTTTCCATCTAACACAGCCACATTGTCAACAAATACATTACACCATGATGGAAATCTAGCTGGAGTTAACTTTCCTTCAAACAACATGGCACTATAAGGGAAATCTTATGTGTGTTATCTCATTACACAAAGACTAGAGCTAGCACAACCACATTGTCATCAATCAAAATGCAGCATGGTGGAAATCTAGCTGGAGTTAGATTTCATTCTTAAAACATTGCACTATGAGTAAAATATAATGTCTATTATTTTTCATAAATATTTTTTCCCTCTAACACAGCCACATTGTCATCAAATACATTACACCATGATGCAACTCCAGCTGGAGTTAGCTTTCCTTCTAACAACATGGCACTATGAGTGAAAGCTTATGTGTGTTAGCTCATTACACCATGATGGAAATCAAGCTAGAGTTAGCATTCCTTTTTACAACATGGCACGATGAATTAATGTGTGTTAGTTAATAGAAATATGGCCCGAGTTATCTTTCTTTTCAACAAAATGGCACGATGAGTGAAAGATAATGTGTGTTACTCCAGCATAATAGGGTGAATAAGTTAGTAGATTTGAGTTTATTGTCTCCTTTTGATGTTATATATATCTAAAGTAGTTGATGCTATTGGCTAAGAGAATTCTCAATCATGGATATCAACATTTAGGATACTTTAATAGTGGGGCCTTCAATGTGGTGTAGATCATCATAAACAATGCAATAAGTTTCATGACAAATAAAAAACACATGATGAAATAATTTGGACTCCATGCATGGTTAATAGTTTAAATCCTGCATGAAAGATAATTCTTGTGTTTTCTATATTCTATCTTCATATTCATTAAGGTACACAACAAACGGTATCTGAACATATTCTAGGGAAAAATACAAAGAATTTCAATCCTTCTATTTTGTAGGTTTTCAAAGAGAAAAAAAGAAGTCCACATCTCTTGGATTCGTTTTTTTTATTATGTTTTAGTAGAATTTACAAAAAAAAACATATATATGTTTATTCTCCTCGTAAAAATACATGAATTCACAAAAAACATTGCTCAAATCAGAGTTACGATGAAGGAGATATTATAGTTTGAAATATGCTCCTTTTTAGTGCTTTTGATGATGGATGTGGGTCTTCTAAAGGACATAAATTTTGATAAAGTGATTAGATTGAAACTAAATCAATTTGACTGGATAGGGAATTTCTAAAGCTTTGATTTAACATTAAATATGATATATTGTTATCCAATTTCTAGTACACTATATCCCTTGCAATATTTTTCCCTCAAACCCTCATGGAATTGAAGATTGGAAGGTGGTGGAACATGCTATGGGAGGAAAACATTTGGGTGACAAAACATTTACGGGATATGTGTACAAATTTTAAATCTATGAAGCTGGAAATTTGTAAATATTAGGATGTTGATTTGGTGGTCAACACCTCCTTAGAGACTCATGACATGGTTTAATAGCCTCTCGTGGATCCATTAACTTTAATAGTTGTATTAGAAACTAATAGGCCGTCCTTTTGGTTTAATGACAACGTGGGCCAACAATTGGTATTTAAGACAAAAAGTTATGGGTTTGAGTCCGCTCAATTGTTTTCAAGTACCCTAGTCATTGTTGAGGTGGATATTTTTAATTTGGTGGTCAGCACCTCCTTCAGGACTCATGACATGGTTAACAACCTCCCATGGATTCATTAAATATGCTGATTGTATTGGAAACTAATAGGTTGGCATTTTGGTTTAATGACAAATGTGGGACGACAGGGGAGGTGTTTTTTTATTAATACCACATATTATTTCATCATTGATGAGTTTATAACCAAGAAATATATGCATGCTATGATTTCATATACCAATCCTTAGAAGCATGATTTCATATACTAAGAATATTCTTATGAAGATTGGTATATGGACAATTGTAATTTTTGGAAAGATAACTACTTCTATATTCTTTTGTTAGATCGCTAATGCTAACAAAATTTACTTGATTAGAATCACTCTACTAGACATATTGAGGCACTAAGACCCCCACTATTGCATCTTACTTTTATTTTTTTGCTTTTTTTACAATGTTGAGCCAGATAGAGATTTTAGGGCATGACCAAGTACTTGAATGATGTCCAATTACTTATATATGGAAAATTCCAAAATTCTAGTTATTTCATTTACTGGAGGAGGAGAGGTATTACAATCATAGATGTGACTCTTACCTTTATTTATTTTTCCTCCTTATGCATGTGTGAAGAGATACAGAATTTGGTTGAATCTCTTACTACTATGGTTGAAGCTCCTCCCATGAGAAAAGTGTCAAATTCAAATTGGGAGTGATCAATTACCTTGAATCCTCGAGCTATAAAAATTAACTCAAAGTTTCTTGCTTGTTTCTCTCACACTAATAGTCTACTGAGGGAGTCTTCCATCAAGAAAAATAGGACAGGCAACAAAGGGGACCCGTGAGAAAGTATTCAACTGATTTGGGAAAATTAAGTATTCCTTCCACTAACAAGAGGAATAGTCCAAGGGATTTTGATACAATCTCTAATCTAACTGATTATAGGCTCCATAAATCCAAATGTAGAAAAAATAATGTGCATAAAAGAATGGTGGACTCTTGTTGATTCTAGTTGTGTCATCATTTTTGGCTATTAATTTACATGTTTGACATATGTTTTGTCAACGTT
This sequence comes from Pseudotsuga menziesii, assembly GCA_001517045.1. Classification (NCBI taxonomy): domain Eukaryota; kingdom Viridiplantae; phylum Streptophyta; class Pinopsida; order Pinales; family Pinaceae; genus Pseudotsuga; species Pseudotsuga menziesii. The sequence goes on from LPNX010022471.1 coordinate 806,018, forward strand.
TGACATGTTTTTTGTCATGCATCCTACTATTCAGCCCCAGGTATGACTATATTTTGGATTTATGCAAGTTTTGGTTCAATCTTGTTATTTCATGATTTTATCAGTTAATTCGATGATATTTGATATATGCTTGATGATTAATTTGTTATTACAGACCATATTATTCAATAAGACAACGAACATACAACTCATCCACCATAGATATGCGTAGAGCATATCAAACTTACTTTCCATCTCACCATTCATCTCGCCGATCCAACCGTGCATTATTGATGATAGATCCCCAAACGTTAAATCGTGGAATGGTATGAAAACTTCCTATTGTCCATGTGTCTAGGTGGTAGCACTATCCTCATTATAGAAGACCCGTCAGCGTGCTCCTCTACTCGACACCACACCACGAGTCCACACCAAAGAGAACCTTCATGCCACATCACACACGATGGAGAATCAACATGCAAAGGAGAAGGAGGAACGTTATGTGTTGGCATGTGAACAATTGATTACAGTAATGGTTGACTAAGTTTAGAGAGCGGTCGACAACTAAATATTCAACATGCTCACCTTTGTAAACAATATATATATCAGCCTCCATGCGAGTGCTTAGTTAGTGAATTTTCATATGTAATTAGTCAATTTGAGAAACTCTGTAATACTATTCTGCACTTTAATAGAAGTTATGTTCATGCTTTATATGATCATGTTCAAGTAAGCATTTAGCAAGTTGCCACCCTGATTGCTAAGAAGGCCCCTCATCAACCAGCGGTTTCCATTCTATGTGTGTATTTTTGTTATCTCCTTTCTTTTCAATTATTATAATTTCGTTTCTAGTTTTTTTATGCAATTGAAACAAAGAATTGAGGACAAACTCTAAGGGGAGTTTAGAAAAATAAAATCCCCAACCTATGAAGGAGAAATAAACACATGAGAGAAAGTTGAAGAATGGCTTCTAGGTATCAGCAATTATGTTCGAGTTCATAATTACTCTCGAGAAATGAAATCCCATCTATCCATCTATAATTTAAATAGAAAAGTATCTAGATGGTGGAGAGACCTGAACCATATCAAGAATTATGAGGTAAGAGAAAGCTGATGGAGTAATTTTCGCAAGATTTTCCAAGAGAAATACATGTTGGAAAGAATCTTCGACACAAAGGTGAAATAATTTCATGAGTTAAGAATGGGATCTATGACTATGGATTCTTTTATTAACAGATATTTGGATTTGTTACATTATGTGCCCTACATCAAGGACTAGAAGGTAAAAATACAACAGTTTTTAGGATGTCTTCCTCCCAACTTTCGGGAAAGGATTGAATTTGACATTCCTAAAACATTGGATACCACCTTACATAAAGCTAGGATATTATATGAGCATGGAAAACTGAGGAAATATAACATCAACAGAAGAAGAGGTAGGTCTAGGACCTTCTCGGACAACCACAAACCAAGTTTCAACCCACCACCTTACAGAAAATGAGAAAAAACAGTTTTCCAGCCAACAAGAACTTCAACAAAATAGGTACAAATCCATATGTACCAGCTCCAAATGCTAACAAGCCAACAGAAAATGGGGGATCCAATGTTGCCCCGCTGCAAATCAAATGCTGGAAATTCCAATGGCCCTATTATGGATGAGACTGTAAGAACAAGACCAATGGAGTCTTGAATAACCAACGGTAAAGGACATAGCTGAAATACCATGGATTTATGCAGCCTTGGATGGCTAACAAGTAGAACATCAGGCTACCATGGTTGATATAGTCTTAAACACTTATATTTCAATACTAATAGACCCCATTGCTTGCGAGAGCTATGTATCGCCTAAAATTGTTTATGTATGTAAACTAGGCAAAGTTAAGCATGATAAACCTTGGATGGTGCAATTAGCCATAGGTACAAAATGAAAAGTTTTTGAAATAGTTAAATACTCTGAGGTAAACCTGAATAGTTTTCCTACTAGAATAAACATGTACATCCTACCCTTAGGATCGTATGATATACTCATCGACATGGACCGATTGGAACAACACCATGTCATTCTCGATTGCTTACATAAGTCGATATTGTGTACATATAGCCAAGGGAATCAAGATTCAAGGCATACCTAAGAAAGTTTCTGTAAGGCAGCTATCTACTTTAAAAGTAAGAAAGTTCATTAGTAAAGGATGTAAATTCTTTGCAGTGAACATCCAAGACATAGAAGCTGAAAGATAACAACACATGAGGACTTTCCAGTTCTCCGAGAATTCAAGGACGCATTTCTTGAGGAAATCCTAGAATTACCACCAAAATGATATTTATATTTCTCCATAGAGCTGGCACCAGAATCAGTTATGGATTCAAAATCCCCTTATCGCATGAGCACACCAGAGTTGGTGGAACTCAAATTGCAGTTCCAGGAGTTGATTGAGAAAGTATATATCCAACCGAGTGTGTCCCCTTGGGGAGAACCAATAATTTTCATAGAGAATAAGGATGGTACGATGCATATGTGCATTGATTATTGTCAGCTTAACAAAATTACCATCAAGAACCAATACCCACTCCCTAGGATCGCTGGCTTGTTCAATCAAGTAGGAGGATATAAGATCTTTTCGAATATTGACCTGTGATCTAGGTACCATCAGGTACATATTCATGATGATGATATTCACAAAACCACATTTCATATACAGTACCTCCACTATGATTTTGTGGTGATGCCATTCAGGTTGACCAATGCACCCACGAAATTTATGTGTATGATGAACAATATATTCAGTAGAAATATGGATAAATTTGTTTTGGTATTTATAGATGACATCCTAGTTTACTCTAAAATGAAAGAGAAGCACGAAGAGCACCTTTGCATAGTGATACAAGTGTTATGGGAACACCATCTCTAGGCCAAGTTTAGCAAATGTGATTTTTACAAAACACATATATGGTACTTGGGTCACATCATCTCTGAGAAGGGGATAGCTGTGGACCCAGAAAGGATTAAAGCCATAAAGTATTGGTCTACCCATATTATTGTCACTGACATTAAATCCTTTTTTGGATTAGTCGGTTATTACCAGAAGTTCATTGAAAACTTCTCAAGAATATTTTGTCCTGTGACAACTTTGCAAAATAAGGAAAACAAGTTCTTATGGATGACCAAGTGTGAGGAAATTTTTTGAAATATTAAACATCTTTTGATGACTTCACTGATACTACGAATTGCAGATCCGATGGGGATTTCATTGTTTGCACAAAATCAAGCAAGGAAGGGCTCAAAGGAGTCCTCTTGTAGAACGATTACGCGATACATTATGAATTGCGGAAGTTAAAACAACACGAGAAGAACTACCCCACCCATGATCTTGAGTAAGAAGCCATCATCCACACCTTGAAGATGTTGAGGCATTAACTCATGGGAAAGAAATTTCTTCTCATAACAGACAATATGATTTGAATTATTTATTTGAGCAACCGAATCTAAATTCCAGGAAAGCGAGATCGTTGGATTTCCTCAAGGTACCATTTCGAGCTAAAGCATACAAAGGGAAAAGAGAACAAAATTGTTGATGCTTTGAGCTGACAAACTCATATGATATATGAGGTGACTTTAATTCAAACTGATTTGGATTTACACCAGCATAGATCCAAATCTTAGGCTTTATCAAGCGCCTAGATGGAGCAAATCTCTCAAGGTGCAAACCTCTTCTTAGGTATCCATTGATTTGATTCAAACCAAAAGACACATATTTTTATTTAAGGTCCACATATAATATTTTTATTATTAATATTTAATTATTTATGGTTGACATATAATATTTTTTATTATTTTTTATTTTGTTAGGAATGAACATTGCATCATTTCCCCACACATGGTTTTAAAACCATATGCAAGGCCCTCCTACAACCATGGGTTGTAAAGGAGCCATTGCACATGGTATTAAAACCATTTGCAAGGCCCTTCTAAACAATATACAATAAAACCATGGGTTGTTTAGGAGGCCTTGCACATGGTCTTAAAACCATTTGCAAGGCCATTCTAAGCCATATACAGTAAAACCATGGGTTTTTTAGGAGGACTTGCACATGGTTTAAAAACCATGTGCAAAGCCTCCTAAACCATGTACAATAAAACCATGGGTTGTTTAGAATGCCATGCACATAGTTTTAAAACCATGTGCAAGGCCAACATTTTTTTGTGGATAATTTAATTTTATCTTTTTTTCTTGACCCACATAATTTTTTTACGGATAATGAAATTTTTTCCTTTTTAGTTTTTATTAGGTAGGAAGATTACAACATATCCCCCATATTAGATTGATTTATCTTGGCCTATTAGAAATTTTTTTATTAGTAAAAATAATGTTACGAAAGTGATATTATTTTTTATTTTCTGTTACAAAATCTATCCCATAATATTCACTATCACTATTATTTTTTTTCGACATGTTACAAATGTTACATCATGTTACAAGATCTCTCCCATAATATTCACTATCACTACTATTTTTTTTCTACATGCTACAAACGTTACTAACGTTACATCACATTACAAGATCTCTCTCGCAATATTCACTATCACTATTATTTTGTGCCGACATGTTATAAACGTTACTAACGTTACAAGATCTCCCCCATACTAGGCTGTAGAGTGCCTCTCGACGCAATGAGAGGATTAGAATGACCAATGAAATTAACACTTTCTATTCTGAAATCCTCAACAAGGTCCAAGAGGGCAGGTTGTTTCAGCAAAAAAAATAGTACAAGGTAGACGAAACGTGACTTCTATTGTACAAAGAGAGATTGTGCGCTCCAGAAGGAGGGGATATTCGGTCCAGCATCTTCATAGAATTTCATTAGACACCCTACTTGAGGCATCGAGGATATCAAAAGATGATATCTGCAGTTAAGAAACACTTTTTTTGGCATAATTTAAAGGCCAACATAGCATTTTTTATCGCAAAATGTCAAGAATATGATATGGTAAGAGCTTAGCACTAACATCCTTCGGGGTTGTTGTAGCCATTACCCATTACAAAATGGAAGTGGGAGGTCATTAGTATGGATTTTATCATGGCTCTACCTAAGAGTACGAAGAAAAATGATTATATCTTTGTAGTAGTTAACAAATTGTCAAAAGCGGCAAACTTCATTCCAGTGAAGTCAACCTACAAGGCAATACACATTGTCGACATCTTCTTAAAAGAGATATTTAGATTGCACAGGATAACCAAGGAAATAATATTGGATTGAGATACTAAGTTTACTTGGAAATTTTGGATATCCTTATTCTCCATTTTAGAGATGTACTTGAACTTTAGTAGTACTTACCACCCACAGACAGATGGGAAGACCAAATAGGTAAACCAGATTGTAGAGGACATGCTTAGGATGCATGTTATGAACAACCCCACCAAGTGGGAAGATTACATGTATCTTGCAGAGTTTTCATATAGCTACAAATACAAGAAATCTGCCAATATGAGCCCCTTTGAGGTACTCTATGGATGGAAGTGTAGAACACTGATAACTTGTGATAGCCCCATGGATCAGCTCATGTTAGGGCCTGACAAACTAAAGGACTTGGAACAATTGGTTACCAAGGTCCAACTGAACCTTAAAGAAGCACAAGACCTCTATAAAAGCTATGTAGATAAGAAAAGAAAAGATAAATATTATCAAATAGGCGACCATGTTTACTTGAAAGTAAAATCAAAATGAAGCTTGTTGAGCTTAGGAGGGTGTGGTGAGTTAGCACCTAGATTCTGTGGACCCATTGAGATACAAACCAAGAGAGGGATAGTGGCATATGAACTAGCGTTACCCACTCACATAAGTGTCCATAATGTTTTCCATGCATATTTGTTAAAGAAATAAGTCTATAATACTAAACATGTGATTGATTAGTCCTTATTACAGGTGGAACCTAAAGGGGAGCTTGCACATGAACCCCTTCATATAATGGACAAGAGATAGGTGCACCATAGTCCAATTGAAAGTGAAATGGAGGCACTTCGAGGCTGACGAGGATACTTGGGATAATGAAGCCACCATGAGAAATGATTACTCCGCCTTATTTCATGATTTCATTCTGAGTCCCTAGAACATGAGGGACGATGTTGTTTAAGCGAGGAGGGATGTAATATCCTGACTTTTGACCTAACACTTATGGGGATAATCCCCATTGGTTATTATGTTACTTTGATGTTTAGTTGGTATATTGGGTCTAAACACCCAATTGCATATGAACATGATGATTGTTTGGTATATTGGGCATAATCCAATTGCATATGTTATATATATATATATATATATGATTTCACATGTTGGGCATGGACCCTGAAGAACATAATTGATGAGAAGTTTTGTGTTGAGCAAGGATCTTAAGAGCACATGGGTATTTGATTATTTGTGTTGAGCAAGAATCTCTAGAGCACACAAGTATTTATATTTGTGTTGAGCAAGAATCTCTCAAACACATGAGTTATGAAACATTTTTGTTGAGCATGAAGCTCTAAAGCACATGAAAAGATAAAATTGGAAGTGTTGGGCATAAGCCCAGGATCCTTCCAAGTTTATGTTGAACCTAAGCTCTGGAACATCGGATCCTTGCCATTGTATCCATAGGTGTATCCTACAAGTACATCCTAGCATTAGTGTTGAGTGAGGATCTATGGAATTGTACTAAGTTTGTAACTCCCTCTTTTTAGCGTTGAGTATGGGCTCTGGATAAGTGCTAGGAGTTACTGAAAAGAATTAATTATGTCAAGTGAAAAAGAATCGAATAAAACATTGATCTCATCTTACTTATTTATAAGAGAATAAATGAAAATTCGAATTTATATATCTCATTACGTACTGAAGAACTACCATGTTATACGAGGGAATCCAACATGAAAGGAGGTTTGGAGTTGCCTAACCTAGTTGACGTAACCCCTACCTGAAGGCCATATTAAATAAAAGTGACTAAGCTAAAATAATAGTGTGATATGTTTAGGGATCATACTATATCATACCTAAGGATAAAATGT